>JABXWE010013634.1:0-16566 GCA_014611495.1 Limonius californicus
AAAAAAATCGCTGTGAAACCCGAACAAAACGCAATATTACCGCTCCTGATGACTCACGCTGTATATACAGTGAAATTCCCGTGTATGTACGCTAATACTTGTACAAATTAACAATCTAAAGAATTATGACTGTAAAGTAGTTGTAACACCCTGTACAATTACAACGTAGTTCTTATCTATCCCAAAATATAAATAAGTTCATACAAACACAACATTATTTACAATGACTCCGAAATTATCAGAATTAAACATAAATTTGCACTTCCCTTGCTTTAATCTGGTCTGGAAATTCCTGAAGCAGCTCCAAGTCCGCACGTGTTCTCGATGTGACGGCCGGAATGACTTCGAATTCTAGTTTCTCGCAGACAGCAGATTTTTCCCATAGAAGGCACCAATTCTTCTGACGAATTTCACCGTCCCCAAGTTGTCAATCGGAACTACGATTGACACGACAAAAATCAAGAAAGGAACGAAACGTTGATTATAGTGACAATAACTGTCGTTAACGTAATCACATCATCAACTAATGATCACGTTACAAATTATGATAATCCCAGAAAATCGAGATGAACTCTAAGCTACACGCTTTAACGGGAAACCAACTCAACGACACGTTCGTTTTCTGTCAGATGCCGAGAATAAATCACCGGAAATCCTGTTTAACTAAATTAATCATGCGTACTAGTCAAAATGTTACCAAAAAGAGAAGGGAGCTAAAGTGAAATGGGTTGCGGACAACCTAGGCGAAAATATCGTTACACATTTAACTGTGAAAAATATCTGCTCCCGCTGGATTCCGCATAATTTGACCGAAGTTCAAATAAAGGCTCATGTTCATTGGTGTAAGGAAATGCTTAAAAAATTCGACCGAGAAACTGCAAAATCCGTACACAGCATCGAAACTTGGATATATTCGTGTGAACCGGAAACTAAGCAACAATCCACTGTTTGGGTGTTCCAAGATTAACCGAATCCCACAAAAGTTGTTCGTTCACGAAGCATTTCCAAGAAAATGATGGCTTGTTTCTTCGGTTGTACTGGACATGTCGCAACCATTCCTTTAGGGGATCGAAGAACAGTTAACGCCGAATGGCATACAATAATTTGTTTGCCAGAAGTCATCGACGCAATTAGGAAAAACAACCGAAAACATGGCATCATTCTTCATTATGACAATGCCAGCCCTCACACAGCACGTCAAGCAATTGATTATTTGAAGGAAAAAAACATCGAATTCATGTCTCATTGCCCGTATTCACCTGATTTATCGCCTAACGACTTCTTTATGTTCTCGAATGTCAAACAAAAAATGCGTGGACAGCGATTTTCATTACCTCAAGAAGCTGCCGAAGCCTTCAAAAACCATGTTTTTGAGATACCAACTTCAGAGTGGAAAAAATGTTTCGAGAATTGGTTTTACCGCATGCAAAATGTATAATCTTAAAGGCGAATATTTTGAAAAGCAATAAAACAGTTTGTTCCAAAAACATTTTTTTCTTTCCTGGGTTGTGTGAAAACTTAAAAGGCTGCCCTCGTACATACTAAATCTTTTTCGCGAAGCAATAAAGTTAAAAAATGTGTTCGATTTCACCTCTGTAGATGTGTTAGATAGTAAAACAGCGAAATTAAATTGTTTTGACTTTACCCCACCTGCTGTAGCTACGTCCAACACACATTTGGCAAAAATAAAAACAAGACCATAGATGTTGGAAAATATTCACAGTTGAGGTAAAGAATTTATATGGAATACCGACGTCAACCCACTTTACGATACACACACACACAACTTTATTGTTCGCAATGAATCTTATATAAATAAATATTTTTTCATGTAGTTAAATCAGATAATTGCGTTTAAAATTGACAAAGTACTAATTTCTCTATAAATAGGCGATTACTCAATAATCAACTGTCCGAAAAAATAAATTTTACTGTATTTGCAAATCTTTATAGCAAAAATATAAAATAAACGTGTAACACAGTTCAAGCTAAAATAAGCATTTTTTCCGTGCTTGTTCTAAAATAGTATTATAAAACTTCAATATTAGCACTTACCTGTCTTCTCATCACCATCACGGATTTTGACCTCAGTTCTAATGTTAGTTCAAGATAGCAATATTAGAATTCCCGTTACATTTGGTGTCAGTTCCCTCGCATTTGTATATCAGACCTACTAATTTGCATGCTAGTTTCAAAACTTGCTATGCCTCAGTAACCACAGAATTCTAAGTACGTAACGAAATTAGCTTTGAAAGCCTTGACACATTACAGAAGGTTAGTGTTGCAAAAATTATTATAGTCTAGATCAGAAAAATCTAAATGTATTAGTACAAATGAAATTTTGTGGGAACAAGCAATAACTAAACTAGACAACATAAAAATGTGATAAAAAATAGTAACTAAAACTGAGCCAAAACCAATGAAATTATATTCATACGGTAAATGTGAACTTAACGGATTGATGAAAAGGCATTTAATATGCAATACTACTTCGAATTATTAAAAATAATGAGTATTTTAAGCAGTTTGAAATAAATTTGGATTAATTGGTAGATCAGCGGCTCCAAGATGTTATGTGTTGAAATTTTAAAGTGTCCCCAGTGGTCACACTGCTTGAGGAATATAAATTAATAACACATTTCAAGAATTGGGATTAGATTGCTTCGATAAATGCTGCTCATGGCTAGGAGTGGGTAAGGTATCATACTTGATTGGTATCGCGTTTTGATATCCAAATGTATTGCAGTATTGCAAACATCGAAAATATGACAAGTATACGAAGTATCTACAGTATCGCAAATACAGAAAGTATGACAAATATAGCTAGTATTTACCAATTTTCCAGTTCGGTATTTCTTTAGTTGGGTAAGGTAGGCGCATACTATTCGCATCACACGGAACGGACGGATCGCATTTTTGTTTGCTATCATATGTAATACTGTTGAGTATCGCATATTATCCGCATCGGAAGGATCGCATAAACGGAATTGTGGAATCACATTGTCGAAACACCATCAAATCCGTGAGATGCGGTGTGTGTTGATGACGTCTCATGCATTTCCGTACAGTATGCGACCTCTATGAACTTGCAAAACGTAAAGCGCTGCAAGTTTGACTGAAATGTTTGTACAGTTTATAATCAGTTGAATATCTGAGTAATTAAAACACTAGATTAATAAGTTAGTAACAACGAAAGCAAAAATGGATGATACTACCTTAATTTCTGTGATACAACATTATGAAGAATTGTACAATTTAAAACATCCGCAATATTCTGTTTTGCAAAGAAGGCAAAATATATTGGAAGAAATTGCAAAAATAAGAAGCTGTCAGGCAAAAATTAAATAAAAACTTTAAGTATTGTTTCTCTAAGTATTGAGTTGCGTTTGAAATGCGTATAGGCACTGTAGAATAATGTTTGCTTCAGTTTTAAATACAGCAACACCATATTTAGCGACAGAAAAACGCGTTTTACGTTTTAGGAGCTTTTCTTCTTCCTTCTTCTTCGAGCAAAGCTGCCCTTAAAAACAATTCTTCTTCTGAATTCATTTCGTTTCTAGGTGAAAATTGCGGCTGTAATAACGGGACTGCGTAAATAGTAAGCGTTAACAACAAAATAAAATCCGTTCCGTCTCGACTTATTGCAAATAGTATGCGATGTAGCCAAATAAAATGCGATCCGTCCGTTCCGTGTGATGCGAATAGTATGCGTCTACCTAAGTCCTGACTTTATCGCACTGTTCTATTTCTGTTTGGTGTACTTCTGCAGTTTTCTTGTTGCTAATTTGTTATTCGACTTTATTCAATGGTTCTATTATTGTATATGAGTTTATATTACTGCCGTTGTACATATTTTCTAAATACTGCTGCTATCTATTTTCTATATATTCTTCTATCGTATTAATACGTTATCTTGTGCGCCTATATTGTGGTAGTTGTGCTTTTAGGATTCACTTAGGCCGCTTTTATTACTCAATCCTTCATCAACATTTTCTCTTTTCTTTCTGATTTTTTTTGCACTCCTCTTGGATCAATTTTTTATCTTTGATCCTACATGCAGATTGTATCGGAGGTTGTTCAGGCCTCTTCTCGCTTCGACCTGTTGAGATCTTTTGTGAAACCTTTCTGGTCTAAAAAAACTCTTCAAGTGCTAAACTTCTTACAAACTTGACTTTCCGGGGAGCTATTTTGTTCACTTGTTTAGATGTTGAACACACCTTTCCGGGGTATTGAAACCTTTGGCAGATTATAATTTTTCAATTGTAAACAATATATTCCGCTTTTTCAGTCGCTTCTTCACAGAATCGTTATCCTCAGCTTTGCTTATTATTTTGAGATGGTATCTCATTGGGCAATGTCCAGTTAGATAACATGATAAAAAGACTTTGATTTTGCAGCATAAATGCGATAAACTTGATACCTTAAAAGTGCCTATCTATAAAAGACTACAGTGCAGGGCGCATTAATTCTACTTATCAACGCATACATTAGAATCTACTTATGTAGGAGAGTTTTCTTTCTGAGAAATCGTATTTACTTTAAGTTACTATGACCAACAATTACATACAGTGCGAGTGTACTCTGGAACTATCGATATAAATCTTTTATTAAATGTTTTTGAAAAAAATCCTCGAACACGTCGATTTTTTTCTTAAATTAGACACGTTTTAGTGTAATTGTTATTTGTAGATTGTCTTTTTTTCTGAGTTATGGCGATAGCGAAATTTTTTTAAATGGATAACCTAATGTATGATGACGGATTTTGAAAGAGCGTGAAATTCGAAATTCTAAAACCAAATATGCTAAAAAAATATGATACTGTATTAAGAAGTTCTCGAGATAATTGCTTTTAAAGTTTTAAAACAAAAATCGAAAAAAATCAAGAGTTCCAAGTCTTAATAAAAAAAATCAAGTAGCCATGTAACAATTGACTTCTTCACTTGACAGTTGAGTTCCTCACAGTTTGCTTACCTGTTTTTATTGTGTGGGTTTATACGTAATTCAGTAAATAATGGTGCGATATTTGACAGAAAAAGAGCGAATTGAAGTTTTAATATTGAGGGGATGTGGCGACCGTACTAGAACACAACAAGAGTTTTGTAACCTATTCAATAACAAGTATCCTGATAAGGAACCTACCACAAGAGCGACAGTTTCCAAAATAGAAAGAAAGTTTTCTGAGCTTGGATATATGAAGGATCGCCGTAGGGGTGATCGTCCAAAAACCGATGAAGGTACTGAGCTAGATATTTTATTGTCTCTACAAGAAAATCCTCATAGAAGTACAAGAGAACTAGCCGCAAATATAGACAGTTCCCAATGGTCAGTTTCAGTTTTAAAGGTTTTAGAAAAACATAAATGGCATCCCTATAAAGTTCGATTAGTGCAAGAGCTTAACGAAGATGATTCCGATCGCAGAATAGAGTTCTGTGGGGATGGAGTGGTATAATATTGACGGCGACTGTTCCAATTGCATCATTTTTTCCGATGAACCAACCTTTCTCCTTAATGATACAGTGAATCGGCAGAATTTTCGATATTGGGCACCCGAAAATCCGCACTAGATGAACGAGACGCACACGCAGTTTCCTTAAAATGTGAACGTTTGGCCAGGAATTGTAGGAATTGTACATATATAGGAAATGTAGCCTTATGTTACCGTATTTTTGCATTACTTTTGGTAATTATTTATTATGCTTTCCTATGATATTTATGATTATTACGATAAGTTTTTTATTTCATCTTGATTTGTTGTCCACTAGTTAAGAAAACCGCAAGTTGAAAGGTCGTCTATTAACATACCTATGATAATAATAGGAAACGCTTATTTGGAATCATTTTAGAGTAGCCCATTAAGCATTATTAGTTAAATAGCTGCAAAGATTTTTTTGATAATTTACAGCCTCTTTTTTTGTTTTTCATTGCTTATGAGAAATAAATAAATATAAGTGATATTATACGGTATCTTTTGTGTAGTTTGACATTGTTGTAGAACTTACTAAATATATGACGTAATAAATAACAATGACGTATATTGGTTGCACAGTTATTCCTAGTAAATTGTTGCAAGCAAAATACGATATCATTGTGGTAATGATATAGTTCTTTGTATTTAATAGAAACATACTCTCATTTAATAATGTTTTATACACAAGTCAACTAATAGGAGGGTAGTATATTCATTATAAATTAATTATAATGTTTACACCAACATGTTACAATAAACATAGTACACTAAGAAAAAATTCCATCTTCTGGAACATTCACTGTGTTTTCCCACAACCATTTATATGTTTCCATGGCATTTTGGCGTATCAATTCAGCTCCTACTAGTAGTCTTATACGAGCATTGTATTTATTTAACCAGCGTCTCTAAAACACAATAGAATTTAATTTACATTAGTTACGAAATAAAAATCTTGAGGTTGATGTCTTCCATTTTATTTTATTTGTCTTTTAATCGAGTAATTTTTAATAAATTTAGTTTATTACTTACGTGTTGATTGCTTAGAAGATTGAAATCAATTAGTTTTTTCTGATAGGGTACCAACGTGGCATCCTTAAATCCTAAAAACTTATGCCCATCCTCTTTACCAAGGGAATTCTTTTTTATAACTTGCAACACATTTTCAAGTCTTATTCCAAATTTTCCATCAATATACATACCTGGCTCTAAGCATATACGCAGTGATTATATTAATTAATTATATTAATATATTAATTATATTCTTTTACAACTTACCATTGCTATGAAAATAATTAGGTTTAAGCGTTTCGAGAGGTGTGCCTGCATTTAGATTATAATAGTTGATGCTTATAGGGGCTGCAAACAAAACAGTAAAACATTGTGGGGACACGGAGACAATATTTACATTCGTGAACACCCAAAAATGCTCCAATGCCGTGTCCTGTTCCATGAGGATAGTTATATCCAATTTCCCACAGCGGGGCCCTTGCCATAACGTCTATAGCTGAAGTAGTTAAATTGGCTGGAAAAATAAGACTAGACAGTTGTATGGCTCCGATAAGTACTCTCGTGTAAGCTTCTTTGTGTTCTTTTGTAGGAGTTCCGATGTGTACTGTTCGTGTCACATCCGTTGTTCCATCTGCAAGTTAATTATAATAATTAACAACGAATTAGCTTTGAATTTAGTTACCATAATATTGTCCTCCAGAATCTATTACTATAGTGCTCTCATTGAGTATAGTACTGGAAGTACTGGGGGTAGGGATATAGTGGGGCAAAGCACCATGTGGCCCAAATGCAGCAATCGTAGAAAAACTTTGAGAAACGTACAAGTCTTGCATCTTTCGAAATTTATCAACCTCTTTTGCCAATTTCATTTCATTCCAAACTTCACTTGCATTCATCTAAAACAATATAGTAGGTACTTATACAGAATTATGGATTATATGGGGTGCACTGCGTACTTGACGCTCAAATTCATGAAGAAATCTACATAAAGCTGCGCCATCTCGAATGTGAGCTCTTTGCATGCCTAAAACTTCAGTGGGGTTCTTTTTGGCTTTTAGATAAATTATTGGGGATGGACTAAAAAGCCGTTTTTTATCTGGAATCAAATTGTATATCTTCCTGCTTACACCTGCACTATAAGAACAGGAAGATGGCGCAAGAACCTTCATGAACTCGTGCGAATAAATGGGTAAGTCATGCCAAATATCATTGTAAGCTCTAAACCTGAAAATATGTTGTATTATAAGAAGTTATCAAAAAGTAAAAAAAAAAACAAGTGAATCTAAAAATCTATAACATTGCTATGGTTATGCGATTTTGTATAAAAGTTACAAAATATACTAGTAGGGTTGGTACTTACTTCAATTGTCCTGGATAATTCAATTCAAAAAACTGCGTAACGTTATCCTTGATTTTATGGAGGTTTACGTACAAAATTGTATCTTTTTTTGTTATTATCACGTAGCTTTTTACGAAACTAGAGTAAGGAATGTCCCATCCCCTAATGTTTAACAACCAGGCCACTTCATCAAGAGCCGTTATTACCATTGCTTCAGTTTTAATATTTTTAAGTTTTTGACGTACTTCATGTACTTTCGTAGTCCATTCTTTACCTTAAACATCAGTGTTAAATTTGAAGAAAGACGTTGATTAAAACGAAAACTGTCTAAGATTTTTTTTATATATTTCGATATATTCAGAAGACCAAAATCAGGAAAAGATTTTTTTGTCTTATCTGATTTTTAAAAGTTTTATACATATATTTTATCTTGGGCTTGCGATATCAAGATCGAGATTAACTATACAATGTGATCATTTTATCTTGTAACAAGTAGGTAGGCGACACCTCTCACATATGCAAGAAACTTTTATTTTTAACTATACGAAATATTTTTTTTACATTAAGAATTCTTTGGATGGGCAAAGGTGAACTACTGTTTCGCCAAAACTTAATAAACTTCTGTATAAAATTGTTGATTTGTATAGATTTTTGTGGTAATAACAATCAGTTTCAATCTATTCTAATGGCGAGGAAACGGTTATGATATTGATTTTGAGATAGTGCAAAAGGGTGGCGGACTTAGCAGTACGACGATATGCACAAAGATACCCGGTTGGAAATAAATTTGCGGCAATATGGATAGTTTTCAAAGCCAAAGATGAGATAACGACATGTCATAACTATAGAAGCTGAAGTGGCAGTCACGGACAAATATCTGGTAATCCCCATATAAATCAATGAGCAGTTGCAAGAACTGTAGACTTTAGCCAAAGTTCAGTATTTAACATGGATTTCATTCTTATCAGGTCACATTACTGCAACACCTTACTGAAGATGATTATCCACAACGAGTGAATTTCCGCCAATTTTTAAGAAACGTAGTTACTACTGATCCACTGTTTTTAAGAAATATTCTAGTAACTACTTTGATTTTTATTCATTTAAACAATGTAAAATTTACTAAGATACCCATGGAATGCAAATAGCTGTAATGCGTGTAGCCTACCTACCTGTTACAAGATAAAGTAATCATCCTGTACATTGGCCTTGGATATATGGACATAAAACAACATACAGTGGTTGCAAGTAGAATAGGTAATTTAGTGATTAGAATATTCAACTTAGCTGTTAATAAAAACAAGTAAACGATGTTATTATTTAAATTAGGTTTTTAATTCAAATGTATGTTAAAAATATGAATAAATCATCCTATTTACGTGTTTAATTTGTCCAATGTCAGTGAGTTTGTAAAAAACGTCGGTGTGGATGACCACGATTTAGAGTTTTAAAAATGCGTGAAAATTCTGTAATTAATAAAATTTTTTTCTCGTAACTTGACTAGATCTAAAGAATGAACTTGGAATCTGCTCGAAGAATTGATACTCTGGTAGGACAATGGTAATACTACATTTAGTTTAAAAATAATATATTATCGAAGTACAAATATTCTTAAATGGCGTGATTGACACAAAGAAAATATGTGACTACTTTACTAACAGAGATAATGTATTGTTTTGTATTGTATTTGAAAGAGCGAGATCTAGGACACGGTTTTCCAAGCATCTTTAAGCACTGCAGCCATCATTGGATCATTGTACACCCTAACTCAGAATTTTGTCTATTTGGGGTAATTCCAACTTTAGTAGTGATTTTTAACGTGTCACACATCGCAGTGGCACGGGACCTACGGCTTTACCTTAATGAAGAAACATTATATTTAAAAAATGCCGATAGTCCAATTTTCATTGCCACCTAAGATATCGTGAAGCGAATATTGTTCAAATAATTCAAGAAATAATGTCAAAATAAAGACAATACCAGATTTCTTAAATACGTTTTCATCAATATCTTGGCCTTGATATTTTTGCTTTTTATCTTAGACTTATTTATCAGGAAGATTTTTTCGTTGTTATCTTAACTATCAAGATAAAAAAAAGTCAGATTTGGTGTTGGCGAAGTTCTATTAAATAGTTAGAACCAGCTACCTAGGTATCAAGCGGATATGTTTTAATCTGTACATTTATTTGTCCAATACTTGAAAAATTAAGCAAATATATAAAAATAATTCAATATATTTACCTGTGTAAAAACGATCTAAAGCATAAGCTTGTCTTAATTTCTCCACTGGACGGTCTGTCCATACTTTATCTACCAGGTTGTGCTTTGTTGGAACAAGCGTAAAGTTTTTATTGAACTTCTTCAACTCGGTTATTAAATTCTTCCATACATTTGCTGGTACTAATTGGGCATCAGCTCCTATTTGTGCTCCACTGGGAAATTGACTACTCAACCATGCAGCTTTTGAAGGAACATTTTCATTTCCTTCTCTCATTAGTAACCAGTTGCAGTCTAATTCTTCATCTGCTTGAATGTGATACCTGCCATCAGTCCAAAGGGCTGCTTTTTCCTTAGTGATGATTACATCGCCTCTAGTTCCGCTAAAACCGGAAATGTATTCTCGTCTTTTATCGGGAACTGATACCATTTCCGACTAAAGAATAAGATCAATAGAAGTAATTTTAAAAACATATAATTAAATATACCTGGTGCTCGTCATCCGAAGTGATAAGTACTGCTTGTAGTTTATTCATAATTTTACGAATTTCTGCTAATCTGGATGTTGTATTAATTCTATTTGGTGGCACTTGTTCGTGTGTATTTGGACGACAATTTTTACGAACGAAATCCGTTTCAGTTAGGATAAATTCTATAAAATGCAAGTAAAACATTGACTGAGATGATTTTCATAATCAACCTCTCGAATCTATTATTTAATATTATGATAGAAACGTATCTTACCATTGCAGTACACCAGAATAATTATAATAATAATCATTTTTGTGGTTTCTCTAAAATTTTAGAAGTTGAACCGAATTTGCACAAAACCTTGACGTTTAAAAAATTCACATTAGAAAAGCCAACTTTATGACTTCTTGTGGTACACAACAAAATCAGTCATACAATTTAAAAAAATAATCTACCATTAATGACATCAGGCTACTCTGGGTGAAGCCTGAAAATTAAAAAACTGCCATTGTTAGTACTTCAATACGTTTTAAACGTTTATTGCACTATAAAAATACAACCAATTTTAATTGTAAATACATTAACCAAGCATGGCAGTTTGTTTAGGACAAAACATCCATTAAAATAATAAGTTGAAATGCAGCGTTGTGTACAGTTAAATGCAAAACATTTGGAATTCTTTTTTAAAAGAAGGCTTAGATTTGACAAAAATTTAGCATTGTAAGCGTCTTTTTATACATTGCGGTCGTAAAATGTCTTCCCCCCCCTACTAACTTTTGAAACACTTGATATTTCTTCACAAAATTTTGTGTGCTTTAATGGGAGGCTAAATACTATTTTTTAGTACATACATATTTAAATTTTATATCTTGAAATATTTTTTTAATGGTAATGGGGGTCGAGTGACACCTCTCTTTGAGTAGAGTATAATTCAATTTTTTGGAAAAATTTTATAGATTAGAAAGCAAATGACCGACTTCCAAATTATCTGTTTCTGATATTAAGCAAAACGCTAAAAAATGTAGGAAGCAAAAGAACAGAAGTAAAACAATTGAAATAATTAGTCTTTCTGTTCTGTCACTTTAATTCAGTTATTGTGTTTGCTCACATTTGAATATTATTATTATTATTATTGTCAGCCATTAAATCCCATTTTGAGCAAAGGCCTCCCCCATTTGGTTCCATAAGCTTCTATCATCTGTTATCTGCCACCAGTTCTTCCCGGCTGCTTCCTCGATCTCCTCTGACCATCTAGTGTTTGGGCGCCTTCTTTTTCTGCTGCCTTCACTTGGACACCATTTTGTTGCAATCACTGACCACCTTTTATATTTGATTCTTCCCAGATGCCCTGCCCACTTCCACTTTAGGACTTTGCACCTGTTTATTACATCAACTGTCCCTACTTTTTTATGTATATCCATCACTTTTACTTTATCTATTAGTTTTAGTTTCAGGATAGAACATTCTATTTTTGTTTGTATAACTTTTAACAACTTTGATTGTTTTTTATTTAGCGACCATGTTTGGGAGCCATAAGTTAAAGCCGGAATAATGCACTTATTAAACACCTGACTTTTTAGTTTTAGTGGTAAGTCGCCTTTGAAGATTTTCTTAAGTGACCAGTATTTTTTCCATGCCTTATCGATTCTTCTTTGAATTTCAATTTCTGTTCTCTCCTTGAAGGAGAGCGCCTGGCCGAGGTAAATAACTTAGTCTTGATATTTAATCTATTTTTCTTTGATTTTTATATTATCTACCACTCTGTTACTTAATAGGTTAGTTTTTTCAAAGTTTATAGTCAGTCCTATCTATCCACATTCTTTTTCTAGGTCTATTATCATGTTTTTAACATACTTTTACTTTCTGCAAACAGGACCACATCGTCTGCAAATTTTAGGTTGTTTAGTCTATTATTTTGAATCCTCACTCCATATTTGTCCCATTTCATATTCTTAAAGGGTCCAGTGCTGCTATAAACAGGGCTAGCGCGAATGGGTCTCCTTGCCTTATACCCCGCTGTAAGTTAAATTCTCTGCCTGTTGTCTCCAATTTTATTTTTGCTGTTGTGTCTCGGTAGCTCTCTACTATTAACCTCACATATTTTTTTGGGACTCCTTGCATTTTTATAGCCTCTATCATTGGTTCGTGCTCTATTGAGTCGAATGCTTTTTGAAAATCTATAAATGCCATGTGTATTGTTTTATTGAATTCTGTGTATTTTTCTATTATTTGATGTAATACTGGCAGGTGGTCTATGGTTGAGAAACCTCCTCTGAAGCCCGCTTGCTCTATAGGTTGGCTTTCTTCTATTTTGTTTTGGATTCTTGCTTGTATTATTGTCATGAATAGTTTGTACAGAGTTTGTAGCAGACTTATTGGTCTATAATTAATGATTTGATCCTTTCTACCTTTCTTATGCAGTAAAATAATTGTTGATTTTTTCCATTGTTCTGGGATAGTCTCCGTCAAAGGTATTTTGTTGAATAATTTCCTTATGAGATCAAGTATCTGAGGCGTAATGTTTTTTAGTTGTTTATTGGTTATTCCATCGTCTCCTGGAGATTTCTTATTCTTTAGCATTTGTAACGCTTTCCTGATTTCCCTTTTACTAATTTCTTCGTATATGTGTGTTTCTTCTTCCTCCTCTGCTATGCTGTTACGAATCTCCTCTTGATTGTTACTCCGGACGCTCGAGTATAACTTTTCGTAGAATTTCGTTACTTCCTCTATTATATGTTTTCTTTTTGAGTGTTTGTGGTTATTTTCATCTGTGAGCTCTGTTATCCAATTTCTGTTCCCAAATAGTTCCTGATTTATCCTTTTTGTCGAACCTGTATCTTCGAGTATTTCTATTATTTTTAGTTTCTCTGCTTTCCTTAGGTCTTTTCTTATCTCTCTTTTAGTTAATTTATTCAGTGCAGTCCACTCGATTTTATCTCTGGGTACATTACTGTTTTTTTAGCGTTTCTCTTTTCCTTATCAGTTCAATAGTTTTTTTTGAGAATTTACTCTCATTTTCTATTTTTTCTTTTCTTGCTTTTTTTCCTGCCTTTTTGAGGATGTCTTCCAGTTTATTAGTGCTCCTGTACTTCTACTTCATTCCATTTAAATGTATTGTTGTTTTCCATAATATTATATAAGTTATGTCTAAATATTTTTTGATTAAATCCTATTGATTTTTGTGTTTTTTTATTGATCATCTTGATTCTCTACAATTGCTTGTTTACTATAATTGTCGTTCTTACTAGTCTATGATCCGTACTGAATTCCAACTGACTAACTACTTCCGTTTTGTTTACTGCTTGTTTGTTATTTGTAAGAATGAAGTCAATTTTATTTTTGTATCCATTTCCGTTTGAATATTGAGTGTTAAAACCGGTGATACTAACAATAATTATGGCAAATGTTCGAACTATGCAGGAAAAAACGGAAGCAGTTTTTATTTTTGCTGAAGCCAACCGAAACTTTCACGAAGCCGAAAGAATATTTAATGAATGTTTTCCCGCCCATCCTATTTCGAGGTCGTATTTAAGAGAACTTGTGCAAAAATTTAGTAACACTGGAAGTATACAAAACAGGAGAAACCCTGAACGACCCACAATTTCAGAAGACAAACAAATTCAGATAGTCGGTGAAATGGTAGTACATTCTCAGCAATCAACTTCACATGTAGCTGCGATATGTGATGTATCAGCGACCACTGTTTTCCGGAAAGGTCACACCCAATTTCAGCAAAAACTGAATGTGTGAATAGGAATACTTGGTGACCAGATCGTAGGTCACTTATTTATCGACGGAAACTTTACTGGGGAATTGTACTTGAGCATGCTGGAAAACCTCATCCATCCGTCAATAGTTGATATTGCTGAAAATAATCCAAACGAATTTGACATGGATATCATATTCCCGCAAGATGGCGCCCCTCCGCATTTTAGCAGACAAATTCGCAATTACATCGATGCAACGTATCCTCGAGGATGGATTCGTCGTCGCGGTCCAACAGAATGGCCTCCGCGATCCCCTGACCTGACTCCGTTGTACTTTTTTTTGTGGAGGTATCTTAAATCGAAAGTTTTTCAACAGAACCCGATTCGCTTTTGGATTTAGGACGTAAAATAACAGAAGCTTGTGCAAATATTGGAGTTGAAACTTTCCAGAAAGTACGGGAAGAGATATTAAATAGGTTTTTCTATTGCTAAGGTTCAAGGGAGCACACTTTGAACATTTATTAAAATAGTATTACTATTCAGTTTTTGTTTTGTTTTAGAATCTTCTTCTTCTTCTTCATTCTTCAATGGTGAACATTTCGAAAGCAAACCTTTTTTGCTTTAATTCTTAGTTTTTTCAATAAACTTGTTATTTTCAACCATCTGTCATTTTTTCTGAATGTATTTTTTTTTTATGAAACTCAAGGATCAGGCGCAGAATTAAAATATCTTTCGAATGAGGTGTCACTCGACCCCATTGCCATTTAAAAAACAGCTCAAGATGGCGCCTAGCCTCCATTTTGAAAGTTATAAAATTTAAATATGGGCTAAAAAGTAGTATTTAGCCTCCCATTAAAGCACACAAAATGTTGTGAAGAAATATCAAGTTGTTCAAAAGTTAGTAGCAAGGCTGCCTTACTTTTTATGTCATGTTCTTGTCAAATGAAAATTCAGCAGCATGCCTTCTTTTTTCTAAAACTGTTTTTAAATGTAGCAAAAAGAAATAATTTCAGTGATGTTTCTTTAATAATATTTTTATTTCAACGAAACAAATATATTGTTTATTTTTAGTATCTTAATATATGTTGCGGCCCCTTCTTCAGCATCCGTTAAAACTTGAAACGGTTTGGATTTAACTGACAGTAGGTGACAGTAAATAATAACTGTCAATAAATGTCAAGACACTGTACAAAGCCACGTTTACAATAAAAATATTAACTGGTCCAAACTTTTAGCATTTAAGTATACATAAAAGTTTATACTGACTTAAATCTGATTAAGAAATTAACGCAGAAAAATGTAATCACAAAAAACACTGTGCATCAGTTTGTCCTGCATTTTATCTGGATAGTATCTCCAAGTTATCAATTAAATTGACTCAAGGTACTCTGTGCTATACGATGGCTGCATTTGGTAAGCAATTAACGACCTCAATTTCTTTTGCATCTCACAATACTTATAAGATAACCTTCCTAGCAGATTGCGGAACAGTGAATTGAGATGAGAAGCTAGAATGCTTCCATTATGCGCTTTGATTTTTCATAGCGGTGTTTTGAAGACGCGGACATCATAGCAAAACAGTTTGTGAATTTGTAGGGATTCCTACATGGCGCTGTAATGAAAATGAATATGTCATTATTAATATTCGGTTCTGTTGACGTGTAGGCATTCTGCGCACCAGCCTATATTTCTAATAATTTTTGTATCCGCAATTTCATGATAAAAATGTTTTGGAAGATGTAGTATAAAAAGTTTTTTTCCTAACCTACTTGCTTAATTGCAAGTTGTTTTCAACCGCTTGGAACTAAATGATGAATTGATCATGCATATATTTTCTGATGTGACAAATGTACAGACTGTCTGTATGTTTTACTTTACAAGGCTTTCTGCCACATTTAACTTCACGGCACTATACTTTAACTATATCGTACAAAGGAGTACGTTTGCTGAAAATATTTTTCATGTCTTGATGATTTTCTTTTGGATCTTTTTCTATCCACTCTATATATATATATATATATATATATATATATTAATGAAAATATTTCGAAGCTTTATATCAACTGTATATATGTAGATCAGGTGCAAATTGTAGGGATTCACTTTTATACTTAATAAAATGATATTTCTTGTCGATAGTTATATTTAAGGTTCGGCCAATATTTGTAATGGCTTCTTTTGTAGATGCGGTTCTAGTTGATTTATGCTGCCCATCATTGCAGTCCTTGCGGCGTATCAGCTCATTTAGCACTAATACTGCTCGCTTCTAATAAAAAATACACATCTTATGCAGTATTAGAATTACAGCAAAACGTTTGGACACATTTAATACCGACAGTTGATTATAAATGTGATAT
>JABXWE010013635.1:0-16133 GCA_014611495.1 Limonius californicus
TGGTGATAATTTTCTTTGAAATTCTGGAAATAACTGTTAAATGGTCAACAGTATAATTAAATTTTCTGTTATTGTTTAAAATTCAATTAGAAAGTGGGAATAGTGCGGAAGTTTAAATCTTGATTAATAGTGCGCCGATACGAATACCATTATATCGGTATTTCTACATCTGGGTATTTGATTCGCGAGGCCTCGAGGAATTTAAAAATACTTAGCGGGTTTGGTCGTGAATATCATTATGGTTGGAAGCGGAATAAATGCTTCGTAGTCTGGTAATCATTTCGCATTATTGCGTTCCCGAAATGTTAAAGAATTTTGTTTTATTAAATTGTTTAACGGAAGGTACTGTTAGCCATGATTGGTTATATACTGTTATATATTTATATATATAAATATATCGTTATTGAATACCTATTTTAATTTCAAGTGGTTGTGTCAAATAGATTGAATTGTGTGAATCTTTAGATAAATTGAAATTTGGTAATTTATTGTTGTGTTTTATTGTGTCTTGGGTTAACATAATTTATTTTGGTGACCAACTGAGTAATTACCGAAGCAAGGCAAGTCAGAACTCCAGGAAGGTTCCTGTTTACCTCGTGTCATTTTCAAGGACGAAGGATATTTTAAACAGGTGGCGCCTAGGCTTATCAAACCCCCCCTTCTTCGACTGTAGCTGGTCGACCCTTGTCCTTGATACCTAGACCTTGCATCGTAAATGGTAGTTTCGGTTGTATTGCTTCTAATTAGTATAACAGAATTGTCGCCGTCTGTTCGACTAGGCGTTACAAAATGTCCTAGCGAACATCTTCCCCAGCGAGCACACTGCAATCGAGCAATCGGTGGCGAGCAAACGGTGACGAGGTAACTGTGGCGAACACATGATCTAGAACGTTAATAACATTCTTCTGAAGCCGACAATGACATTTTTACCATCTGTGCCGGACGTACTCTTTAACACAATTTTATGTAATTGTGGTAAAGGTTGTGGCGCAAATTGTGGGTGTGAAAATGGGATTGATATGGTCCGTAGTTTGTGGTCATTGTTGTGGGGAATCATGCTTCATTGTCATTGCTGATGATATTAACATAAAAGAATCGGAATGCTATGTCACAAACCCTATTGATGATTTAAAATCGATTCCATTAGAGAAGGAAAGCGATACTGAAAAGATGACAATACAGAAGTGCCAAAGATTAAAGACGATGACGATAAAGAAGCATAATTTTATAAACATGGATTAGGTCTACTGAGGAAACCATTTAAAATAACGTGCATTGCATTCTTTCTCGAAAGTGTTACGGAAACGAATACATCGCTGTTATTGCTTTATTCTATCAGTTGATGCCCTGTGGGTCGTATAACGTGTAAACAGTTGCTCTTATATTAAACATTTATACGACCTTTATTGTAGAGAATGGTCCAATCTACAATTTTTCGTATCACTATAAATGTTGTTTGAGCAATTTAATTACATTATATAGTCTTTGCTTCGAATAACCATGTAAGTGTACTCAGAAATAGTTTAATTGTCTCTATAGATGTTTACATTTTCAACGTCTCACTGACAAAAAGTAGTAGCGTTTAAACAACGGTTTATAATCACGAAACAGCTTAAGCATTGCCTGTTGAAGGTAGAACACTAAACCTAACGGGCGTATACCACGTATCTTGAAAGCCGAATCACATTAACAAGTGATTAAATGCTCGATGCGCGATTTTCTTGTAGTAATTGTTAATGCTGTTATTCCATTTTCAATGAAAGTTTATATTTCTTTCAATTGCAAAAGAGGTACTTATTCTTTTACAGTGAGTAATTGAAGAATATCATTAATAATATAATAAATAACTCATTCAAACATCTAATGACGCTATTCCCGTCAACTTCTGTAGCTGTTATTTACTGAATTGATATAAAGAATAGTGAAAAGATAATAAAATAATAATTGTTACCGAAAGCTTTGGTTTGGACTTTTTCACATTTCAAACTGTGTCTGTATATTTTTTAGTACAATGTACTGTATGTCCCACTTAGCTTTCATCAAATAAGAATGCACATATATCAAGTTAAGCCATTTATTTTGATAACTGCTTCTTGTCTTACCTTTTTGAAATTCAATTCATATTAATTTATAAATCATTATCATTTTTATTAATTTCAACGGGTTTTATCTTCTTTCTTATCTGGTTCAGGCGGTTTTTTATAGTTTTATTCTGTATTCCTCTTTTGTTTTTATTACTGTCAGACCTACTTCGGGAAAGCGACGCACCGCTAGATCTTCAGGTTCCCAAAAGGGGTTGTATGTACATTGTCTCCTTATCTTCGTTTTGTACATTCTCACCTTTAAGGGTATTTAAATTTCTTTTTTCTACAGCTGTCATAAAAACGTGACATTTATGTATCACTATCAAGTTGCAAAGTTTGTCATTTTTGATTAATGAAAAAAAAAATATTTTTTCACAGTGAAAATAGTTATTTTTGTTACAAGTACCTAAAATAATGTTTTTTCGGGCGAATCGTTGTTGTTTCCGGACGAGGCGAAGCCGAGTCCGGAATAACAGATGAGTCCGAAAAAACGTTTTAGGTACGTGTTACAAACAACATTTTTTTGTTAAAGCTCCCAAAAACACATTCAAACCTCTTATTATTAAGAATGATTAATGTGATCGGAGTAAATATGTCTCGAAAATAGTGAGCTTCGGATTTTAATTACCATGCCACCATAGTAACCAGATTGTTTAATGTAAACACAAAAAATGCAGAATCCAGCAAATCCATTTCATTTTCATTTTGGGAAATAAGTGTTTAATAATAATGAATGATGTTATCATATTAAATTAACTTACAAACCTAATAATTTTTTCATATTGTTGTACCTATTAGATTAAATAAAGTTGTTTAATTGTTTTATTAAACTATTCTGCTTTATTTACCTAAATGATCCTAGAAAGTTGTCATGGCAACTTTTTGGGATAGTGTCCGAAAAAGTTGTCATGGCAACTTTTTGGGATAGTGTCCGAAAAAGACTCATTTTACGGACTGAAATGAGTCCGTAAAATAGCTCATTTTGGGAGCGTATACAAAAATAGTTATTTATGGAACAAGGCCGTGAACTAGGACTAGGAGCCAAATAATCATTCGAATAAAAAAAAAATAGTTCACGGCCATGTGGCATACAAAATTTTGTGTGCAACTGTGAAAAATTACCAAAATTAAAGATAAATATCGTTCGAATTATCTAATAAAAGCTACATAATTTCATTCAAGATCATGACCCGTAAAAAAAGTCTTTGTCGGCCGGTAAAAAAAAGTCTTTTTTTTACGTTGTCAAGACTTTATTTACGTTGTCAAGACTTTATTTTACTATAAACAAATATGCTATTTCACGACTCAAAATCAAGAAAAAAAAGTGACGTTTTTTTGACAGTTGCACACAAAATATTTTTTTTTTTCACTATGAACACGAAATTAGATTGACAGTAACAGAAATGAAGAGAGGAATAACCAGAGATAATTTTAATGAAGTTTAATGGTTTTATTAACAACCTAATTACAAAATATAAATAACACTCCTAATAATTACTTTGAAAAATGAAATAATTAATTATTACTGTTACTTTCTTATTTTTTTGACTGCTTTAGAAAAAAAGTTGTTTGTATTTCGTGCACAATTCGTGTTTTAATGGCGCTTTCGAATGAGTTTTGAGTCTCGACCTAACGGTCTCGACTAAAACTAACATTCTCATGCGCCATTAAAAAAACACTCATTTTGCGCACTTAATACAAAAATAACTATTGCACCTACGTTTCAGCCACTTTCTTGATATTCTTATGTATATTGCGAACTATCATGTTTCTAATCTAATTCTTCTATTCCTTTACATTCTTCATTCTACTGCCCTTAATCTAAATAATTTCTTTTTTTATTTGAGAATTACTTTCGCGCTAGCAGATCAATTTAACATAAAAGAAGAAAAAAACATTGTCGATAAGTGTATTTCGTATCTTCTATGTCGAACAGCAGCCTCGGAAACTATAACTAAAATCTTATTGGAAAATATAACCATATGAATTACTTTGTTAATTGTTGCTTGCCTTACATCGTCGACAGTTATATTAATTAAAAATTAAAAGCAATATTACTAATAACTACAATAGGTTGTAATAGATTTTTATTGTTTTATAGGTACGTATGTTAATGTATTAACACGATACTATCAAAAGCAATATATAGGTAAACATATGCAGTTAGAGAGAAAGCACCGTGGATGTAGGTTTCGATCCTGACAACCTTGGTCTTCTCCAACATAACTTGGATGTACGTGACATGGTTCACGATTCTCCAACTATCATTAAACATAAACTTTTAATGAATGGTAAAATTGGGCTTCCACATTTGCCTTTATTGGAAGTTTTTTAAAACAAAATGAGGGCCAAGACGGGAATCAATATCAAGAGTACTGTTTCCACAATTACACCTTCTAATGCGTTGAAATTATTAACAGTATTGTGTTTACTTATTAATTTATTGATACTGAGGTTTCTCCTATTTCTCCACTTATTACAATATAGAAGCGTGGATCGATTATTACTTACTCTCCAGTTGCAGGTAATAAAACACAATTACCTTCAAGGCAAAGTATGGCTAGAAACAGCGTATACTAAAACCAGAAGTTGGTAATTTATTATTGGAATATGTTGTGCACCACTTAATAAATACTCATGCACGCATAATATTTCTCAGTGGATAAATTAACAAAGACAACCCAACGATTTAAAGAGTATAAAATTAATGTGCTGAAATAATTAACCAGACTAGAATTGCCGAATTTTCAGCTTCTTAGATGAGCAAATTATGAAATACACGGTAAAGAATTTCCTTGTAGTAGGTAGTCACCGTAGCAGTTTTCCTGCTTATATTTCGCTCAAAACAGTGCTAATAGGTCTTGTATGTAAATTGAAAATAAAATATATTCTAACAGTCAAAATAGTGTACCATGAGATGTATGACTTTACGACCATGTTTATGAAAACATCTCAAAGGTCTCTTTGTTTCACACCTGCAACTTGAATTTACAAATTCAAAATTGAACCGGAAGTCTAGTGCCTTCACATTTATTATTCTAACTTTTACTGTATCTTCTTATTTATTATTTGATATTATAGAATGAAACGTTGGATACTGTGAATACTGAAGCACATCATTCAATAATAAAATTGGAAATGTGGAAATGTCTACTACTTATCGATAGAAATAGACGAGTTTGCATACTTTTACATTTTTAAAGCTGAGTTGAACACTGCAATTCAATACTTTTCTGACATGTATAAAAACAGCTCCGGAAGCATATCACTTTATGATATTTTTTATGAGGATTTAAGAAGCCTCGCAGGCAAGCCGTTGATTGAATAAAAAAAAGATTTTGTGGTATACGCGTCCTTCTGCTATCTTGCCATAGGTAGTAAAATAATAAAACTTTAATAATATTCTTTGCGTACTGGTTGATAAATGATTGTTTGCAGATTTGAAATTCTTAATAAATTGTAATTCACCTGAAGCTTAATTCAGGTTTCTAAATATTGAAACAAAATGTGTTAAAGCGGAAATTGTCAAATAATCGTAGCGGCGTTATTTCTTAACCTACATAATTCGAATAAAACCATACAGCTTGAATTCACCCACCCTACAAAATCTACTACCACCTTAAAAATTTTATGGTAAAAAAATATGATAAAGTATCTAATTAGTGCTTCCGATTTCACATAGTCTGACGCACACATTTGACCCGATGAATTTTCGTCCCTCAGAATGTCAAATTTCATGAACGTTGTTGTGGTGGTTTTCGATAGGCGGAGTATTACATTGTCTCTGTCTATCAGATATCACTTGTCCGTTTATAGACGTAGGTCTTCCCAAGGTTTCTCCATTCTGCCCTGCAGGGCAACATTTGACTTCCAAAATTCCTACCATTCTATTTATCTACCATACCAAGATCCCACTACTCTTTTGGTCCACTTTAATTCATCCATCCAAGCCTTGTGACGACACCTCCAGTTATTTTCTGCTACGATTGCTGCTATATCTGCCATTTTTGTGGTCTGTCTTATCCATTTGTTTACATAAGGGTCAACATTTTGCAACACCACTTTTAAGTTCCTGTAGGCCCAAAACACGTATTTGCATTTCAGTATTGTAAAATTTCAGGATTACAATATATTTCTATACTGAAAGTATGTGAAAATAAAATTATGCATGGATTATCGTATGTGTAATAAATTGTCAGATATGCTTTTAGAATATGCAGGTGCAAAGAGTAACAGCAATGGGGCACTCTCAATATGTGGACAAGCTTCTATTAATCGAAGACTAAGGATAAACAAACCTTCCGCATAGGTATAACTAAAATACAATAATCGTTTTCTAACGTTTAGTTATTGTCGCATTGAAATATTTGCATTAATTATACTAATAGTTACCACAAACGTTAGTGTTTTTAAACTACAGATAAAGTTTGAAGAGACAATCAACGGAATAAGTAATTAAGAACAAGGTGAGTAAATTGTGTTTACTTGTTCTGTAATGTCTTTAATGCTTTTTAGAAACATTTAATTTATAGGTATAGATAAACCAAGAAATTTTCACAGCAGACTATGTTTAATTCAATAATCAAATCATAGGAAAAGTTATAAAAAACGCACCCATTACACAGCGGTAGTCTGGTTAACCATGATAAATCCGGGAAAGTAATATACTACTTGAGTCTTTTGAATATAGGTAACACTAGAGAAAACGAAGTGCATGGAACAATCAAATAACTTGGAAGTAGTAGCACTTGTGTAGGGCTAATAATTTTCTAACAAATGGTATACCGTTAATTCCGATATTCATTGATGTAAATTCCCTTCGCAAGTTTTTCTGGACGTTTCCGTCTTATTGCTTGATACAGCTTGTTCAAAGTTTTCTTGTATAGATTTGCATTGACATTTACTCCAGGTTCCTTAAACTCTATCAACAAGGGTCCTTCATGGTCGAACAAAAATATTACCATCGCCTGACTTGCAGAAGGTTATGCGTTAAACTTCTTGGGTGGTGGTGAACTTGAATGATTCCACTGCATCGACGATAACTTACTGTATGGCTTGTAGTAATGGCACCAAGTTTCGTCACCAGCAACTATTGGTAGAAGAAACTCATCACTAGAGTTAGGATAGTTAGGCAAATTAAAGGCAGACCCAATTTTAAATCCGTTTCAGAATGCGTGCAATTCAAAAATGCAAATTTTATTTTGCCTTTTTTGCCTTTTTTGCCTTTTTTGCGTCTTTTTTTGGATTCTACCTTTTTTTAAGAATTTCCTATTATTCTTGCCTTTTTGTGTCTTTTATGGTATATTAAACTACAATTTCAAGAAATATTGTTCTTAAATTTTCAATTTAAAAAACTTTGTACTAGCAATTTTCCAAGAAAAATGCACATTTTAAATTTCTGGCATAAATTGTAGAAAGTATTATTCCCAAGCATAAGGGTAGAGGGTTAGTGGGTTTTACCCTTTATTGTTACCGGCTGAAAATTTCTCAGAAAGATTATTTTCTTGAGATTAACTTTAATGTGGGGACCAGTATTGTCAGGAGAAAGTTTTCTACTGAATCAGCCAGTTTGTCACAATTTTCGAACGTGTTAACGTTAACGCCGTTTCTTTTAATTTCCTCAAGTATTCTTCAGATTTTGTAATTTTTTATTTTATCCTGTATTTCTTGGTAATTTTGCCTTTTTTTCGTTTTTGCCTTTTTTTACTTTATTTTTGCCTTTTTTTATATCTTATATTTTGCTTTTTTGCCTGCCTTTTCCGAGACTTTATTTTGCGTAACTATCCTAGCTCTACTTATCACCATTTTGCCCATAGTATGTGCAGTGTTCCAGAGATAAGCCTATTCGCAAGCATTTTTGCTCATTAGACAAGAGACGAGGAATCCATTGCGAACAATATTGGCTGTAACCAGATTACGAACAATACTATGGACAGATCTAACACTCGCACCAACAATTTTCAAATATCTCTAATTGAATTTCGACGATTTTCTCTAATAAGGCCTTCCACACATGCCATATTGCTTTCTGTAAATGCGGTACAACGTGCACCTGGTCGCGGTTCATCCATAGTCCCATCTTCTCAATTCTTACATTTTCGGCACCATTCCTTCACAGTTCGGTTCGCAATACGTGCATTTCCTTACACTGCTTGCATTCGCGTTTGAATCTGCAGTAGCTGCACACCCTCAGCGCTTAAAAATTGTAGGACCACATGCTAATCAAACTTGGACAGGTTTTCAACAAAAACGCCATTTCAAAATCGAAGTTTTATTTAGAAATTCAAACGCCACAAAATTCTGAATGTATTGCTTACAAACACTACTAACATTAACAAACATTATTTGCATTATTGCAGTTGATTTCTAGGCTAAGTTGATCTAAGATGGTTTTCAGTTGAACAAGCCTCGTATGATGTAAATAAGACTTTGTTACAAACTGTTACGAAAGAAGCATGTTTATGATGAATTCCAAATACTGTTAATTTTAAATGCAGACAACCTAATCACAAAATACACAATGAAACGTTCATGGACGGTATGCTCCATCCAAGAACAATAGGAACGAAGCAGAGAAGATGGGAGACAATCTTAGTAATAGAAAATATAGGTACATTTTATATTTGTTGTTAATGTTCGCTAAATGCTTTACTTTTCAATATTGGCAATATGTATGCAAATATTCTTTGAATACATGTTTTAAAAATGGCTTCTCTTAAGTGATCTTCGTTTTGTCAATTTTCTACCAATTCATATTATTGAGGTAATAAAGTAAAATCAAAACTGAAGCAGAAATATATCCACCTGAAATCACTTACCAGGAAAACACACTTTTTAATATTACCTATATGTAGGGGACAGTGTTTATTACGGTCTTTCCAAAAATAATGTTTTAATACCTCATATAATCAAGAGATCTAGCTGCTTTTTCTTAGGAGACTAGCCCTGTATAATATATACCCAATATTGTCAAATTATCGAAATCCTATATATTTTTTGATTGTGATTAATATTTACTTGTGGAAATCTATTATAAACGGAAAAATAACACAAACCCTTTAGGTTTCACCTTGTGCAGGTATTCATGGAAGCATATATCGAGATATTTTATAATAAGAATTTTTTTATGACCAGTCTTACAAGTTTAATTTCATTTTAATTGGCAAACAAGTAATATTCCTATAAAACTCAAATTTTTAGTTTGCTGTTGTATCAATACTTCGTAGTTGATGAAAACATTGACATAAATCTGCAGAGTACTTTAATTCTCTCAAGGTAACCAAATTTTATAGTAAATTTACAACTAGTGAACGGGCAGACACCAACTGGAATGAAGTTTACGAGTTTAAGTTTGTTTATTAAACGCAGAAATAATAGCACACCTACATTGAACTGAGGTATTACTTCTATTATTGCAAGTTTTATGATTTGCAAACTTCTAATTAAACAAAAAAAAAATATTAATTATATCTTCGTTTTCAGATGAACAAATACAGTTCCCTAGTAATTTTTAATTAAATCGGTATGAATTATAACATTATATGACCTGTTAGTAGATATCAAATATCTTGAAAACGCTCGTTACTACAAAACACTGTTTTGAAACTTGCATTCAATAAAAATAATACAATTTAATGAAAGGGCCTCAAAATATATGAAACGGCATCCATCTTTTATTTAACCGCATACTACTGAATGAGTGTAACACGTCAGGAAAAATCAGTGGAAATAAATTTATTAGAAGTATTTTAGTTTTTTCAATTAGCTTCTATTTATATCATTACTTTATTGAAATTGATAGCACTTAATTTGAAAATAATTTCTGATGAATAAAAATAATATCAGTGCTTTATGGATTGGCATTTCGCTATTGTGCGCAAATTTCTATTGTCAATTTAGACATAAATTGTTAAAAAATCTATAAACACTGATCGATGGATATATTAAGTAGTAACAGTACAGAAAATTCAATTAGCAAAATGTTAATTAGGAACCTAATATGGAACAGAATCACAAGAAAATACAATAGATTAACTAAATTATCGGATGCGATAATGAAAACTACATGCTATAAAACTCCAACCAAAAGAAGAATGAAGAAGGACCTGTTGACCAATCAATTCTCAGAAAACCACACTTCGTATCTAAATTTGACTAGAATAGTAAAGCTACGTACAGTAGCGCCCAAAGATTTCACAGCTACAAAATAATAATTTAAAGCGTTTGGAAAGTTATTTCACTAATACTTCTATAATGAATTTATTGCGAAAAAGTTAAACAGATAAATAAAACATTGCTGTGTTTCTCATACGCAGCATTACTGCTGGCATCGGTGGTTTAGTTCTACTGGTTAGCGCATTTGTCAACATATCCAAGGGAGGCGTGATGTGGTGTCTGGGGTCGGTGAGATTTTTCTGGCAGGGAAAAATCAGAAAGTGAGCTTTCTGCCACATAAGAAGTAACTCCGTAGGTTCCGTCCCACTGCGATGTGTGACACATTAAAAATCACTATTGGAGTTAAAACTACCTCAGAATGATAGGAAAAATTCATGGTTAGGGTGTACAATAGGCCAAATATGGCCTGTATATTAGTGTAGATTGAAAATGTTTGGGAAATCGCGTCCTAGATCTCGCTGAATCAAAAATCAATACTATACAAACTGCCTCATCCCCAAAACCAACACACGTAACAATTATTGATACCTAATTGTTATGTGTGTTGGTTTTGGAGATGAAGCAGTTTGTATTGTATTGATTTTTAATGCAGCGAAATCTAGGACGCGGTTTCGCAAACATACATGATCACATATCTACACTTACAATGTAAACAACGATGTGGGACCCTCAGCTAGCCCGGAACTAATGGAAATAAGAGAGAATTTTAATCTGGAGAGTTTGTGTATAGTTAGGCATTCACAATGAAGTAATCTCTTCGAGCTTAGACCGCGTCGTCGTTCAATTGATTGGTGCTGACGTTTTGCTAACCACTGCAGGTAGCATTATCAAAGCTTAATTAGTTTAACGAATTAGCATTAAGTTTTGATAATGCTACCTACAATGATTAGCGAAATGTCACCAACAATAAATTCAAGACGACGCGGTCTAAACCCGAATAGATGACTTCATTAGACACAAACCATGAAAACCCGAAATTTCACAAGCATTCACAATATTTTCCTGTGGCTCAGAAGTATAGGCAGAAACATAAAAGGGACTAGAATTTAAGCTCGTAGAATATTTATAATAACAGATTCTATAAATATCAACTACAGAGATAACGGCACAAGATCTTTGGAGAACTGCAACTGTAGTTAGATCACCGTGACATTAATGTTACACTCATGAGGTACTTAACTGAAAGAAAACAACACAGAAAGAATTAATGTTCGGTTGGCATACTATTGGGAAAACGTAAGAAACAACAAGCAACGAAAATAATAGCTCAATATTGACAAAGACTGAGTTATATCACGTGCAAGCACGATAGTGCATGAATTCACAGGAGAATAAGGAAAATTGCAAATGAAAAATCAATCATAAAGTCAATTTTAGCTAAATTAATGGAGAGTATAAATTAATAAAGAAACAGAAGCTCAGCACAGCCTGTTGAAGAAGAATGTTAAATATTTACCGACAGTTTGTCAACAACGACACGAAATATTTTACTGTACCGCAAACCAATTGTTTTCGAGATAATATAAACAACTTGATGTTGTTTATTTATCATGGTTATTCTCTTAGCAAAAAACAATAATGCTCTTATAATTTTGTAGGACAGATTGTGTTTACTGGTAGTTTAAAAGGTAATTTGTAAAAAATTATTGGACTTTTTGTGTGCGATGTAATGAACACCGCCTCAACTTTCTTTAATCACCGGTCTTATGTTATTATCTTGCTGAGTATTTTAGTGGAGGGGCCAGTAAGACCGAGATCCGACATATCATGATTTTTAGTAAATACCTAGCCAGTAGAGACTTAACTGTTTGTTTACAGGGTGTCCCGTAACTTATCGATAACCGACTCGTAGCGGTCTTCCCTGATGCCCCCTGAATGCAAATACGCAAATTTTCAAGATCTACAGGTTCACTTCTTTTCACTATCATTCTTAAATTCCTAACTTTAGTGTTGAATATCATCAAAACTAAAAATACACAATCGCTGCCATTCATGAAAAATGGACCGTAATAATACTACAAGAAGTTTATAAAGAAAAGTAGTGTAACAGTTTCTGTCAATGATGACAACTTTGCTACATTCACAATTTTAGATGTGTGTTGATATTCTAATATTTTAAAAATGAAGTTCGTATGTGTCAATTTCATGATTCACATTTGAGTCAACTTATTTTAATTCCTATTTGCGTTCCTTTTACGTTAGATTGCTCGTTTAAAGTATGGAACTTAAGTTTGATGCAGCAGCATGTGACCTGTACACATTCCTAATGTGCAGAACGCAATTACTTGGAGAGCTGTAGATTGTGTGGATGATGACGGTGGTCACATTGAAAAATTTTATTGAATTTTTTTAACTAAAGTTTAGTGTGACTATTGTTGGTCATTTTGTTCATTCTTATAAATAAATATTCTATTAAAAATACGGAATGATTTATGACGTTGCTTAAAAAAGTGTGTTCAAAAATTCTTTCTAAATCACTCTACAGTTCAATTCCAATGTCGCCTAGTTTCTATTTTTTTTTTTCGTAGAAGTATTGAACCTGCAATATTTTAAATTTCAACATATTTGAAGCTTACTTAGCTCATTTAATCATTTTTCCTCTATCTGAAAAGTTTTCTGTCGCAGTATCTGGAAATATCCTTGCCGATATAGAACAGGGAACTGAACCAGACTGACAAACCCTTCGAGTAAAGCTGGGAATGTTTAAAAGGGTGAGGAGTTCTTTCCTGCAAACAAATGGAGATGTTAAGATAAAACAATTAATTGTGTGTTAAATATTAATAAACGTAGAAACTCAAAATCGTTTACATCTCGCAAACGGTACATTTATACATTAATATTCTTTAAGATTTTTCGACTTGGAGTGTAAGGGGTATAAATATTTGACATCATGTACAGTTATGTGAGTGAAATATGTACAACTAAGTATTCTAATTAATTGCTAAAATATGCATTTAGGGGAGAAAATCAAGATGCAGATAATTTTAAATTGGCTGAAACAGTTTTTGAAACAATATTCAAACGTTTGAAGGCGGTAGAATGGGTACGATAGAATATATAAAGGGATACTATTGATATTGGTAGCACAGATTTTTTCAGACTACTATAATTACAATTGATACATAATAATAGTAGCTCCTTTTCTTGCTTCCACTTCGTTCTATTTTATGCCAGTTGCTGCGATTTGAAACTTCCAACTGTTTTAACATCGACACCTATTTAAATGAATTTAGGATACATTGAGGTTCTCTCACTCTTGCTACAGATGCTTTAACCACCTTCGCCCGCCACCTATTTCTGATTTACAGCCAGATTAGGTTCGCAATTCTGCTGAAACAAAATTTTTCTAATGAGTTTTCAACAGCGATGAAACTGATGAAAATCTACTGTATCTACAGTTTAACATTCGTATTTGTCATCGATATGGTAAAGAATAGGGAACAACCTTATTATAAAAATATTAGAGTTAACAAGACAAAAAATCAATATAAACGAAACATAGACAACGAAAATGAATACATGCAAGCGTTAACATCAATTACACATCGATGGAACACAAAAAAAATCTGTACACAGAAACATGAAAAACATTAGGGATTCTTAAGGCAATAGAATTTCAATTCTAATTCTATACGCAAATTACAATCTACACATCGCATGCTAAAATATTATGCACCGGTAAAGAAACCTCGATAGAAACCTAAATTATCTTTATATAGCGATAGTGAACTGATTTTGTTGATAATAATCGCAAGCATAGCTAGCATGATATATTCATATAATGAAGTTTAACGGAAAAAGAACGAGTAAAATATTTTAAGTAAGTGTAGGACGATGCTAATGTTAGTCAGAGAAAACTATTCCGTCGAAATGACAGAACATTCTCCTACCCGTACACTAGCAAGAAAATACAAACTTTTGAAAATAGAAATCACAAAATATACAACAAATAAATAGAAAATTTTTCGGTCGATAGAAAAACTCTGAAACCTACGAGTTCAAGTATAAACGAATTTTAAAATGTTTGGTCTTTTTAGTTGCTTTATAACATTTATCTCGTACTGTGAAGTAGCATACTACGCTAGAGAGAATTTAGGGAACACAATCACGTACTAAAATTCTTGGTGTAATAATGTAGTTTAACTAACTATAAGTGTAATTTTTAAGATCGGCAAAGCAAGTGTACTTATATTTGTTATATATATATACATATATATATATATATATACATAAAAATTGTCATTGAGGCACCCAAACCGCATACTCATTGCTATTGTGGCACCCAAAAATACCAAGAGGCACCCGACTTTGGGTGCCACAGTGTTTCGTGTGTATAAATTCGTCCTACGCTTCAAAAAGGTCAGTAACCTCGTTTAACAAAAAATAGGGCGGGAGCCATATTGACACCCATTATTCTGGGATATACAGTTTAGTTCGTTGATTTTATCATAGAGGTCGCTTTGTTATATACACGTATATAAAATTATGTAAATGTTGTAAATGTGGCACCTTGCCATGGGTTGTATTTCCGGCACCCATGATTTGGCAACACCGCTATAGTATATTACGCTCCAAGATCGGTAAGTCGCTTATAGCAGATCGAGAAACAGTTGGAAATACGAGCCCCTTTGGGCTTCGATTTTCTAATTCTGAAATCTGTTGTAAACATTTAACGATCGAGCGTCATATAAAATTTTTTGCGTTTTTTATTTTTATTTAAAAATACAAAATGTATTATAAGTATTTTTTATACAGGGTGGGGCAATAGTGCGTGGGAGTTCGATAGCTCGTATAGGTACCGTAACAGATAAAAAAAACTTTCTAATGCAGATGTAAACTGTGGGTCAATGCGCATACATAAAAATTATTTTCAAATATGCAGGTTGTTACAAAAAGTGTGGCACGCTTAAGGTAATTTTTTAAATGGAATGCCCTGAATATTTTTGCATATTTAACACTTTTCTTGGGATGTTTATTCATATCTAAAATATTAGCGCCATCTAATGTCTAGTGTAGACGTAATAAATTGTTTTCAAAAATTTAATTTTTACATTACTCCACTTAACATTTCACCACTTCCGCGGCCGCAGCTTTGAAGACGAAATTAAGTAAAGACCTTATTGGAGGAGGTTGTAGGGTGCTCTTATCTAAATATTGTAGAGCCACCATGTGCAGGGTGTTCAAAATTAATTTTCACATTTTGAGAACTTTAAAGTTATTTTTCTCAACTTTTGCAAGTGAAACACCCTGTATATTGTTAACGATGTTGTGTAGAATTAAATACAAACATTTTTTGTATGTACATCCTTATGGCTATTTGTAAGCACTTTTGATTTATTGAACAAATAGTACAAAATTCAACAATATTTATTAAAAATTAAGGTTTTTCAAATAAAACAAAACACCATGTTTATGTTGCCCATAAACACATTTTTTCATTGGGTGCATTTTTACGTTTGTGTCTAGATCTCGCGCAGCACATTAGTGAATTTATTTGGTTGTAAATTATTTTGGTTGTTTGTATTCGACAAAACAATAAAGCATCTGTTCGCTAGCAATCGTTTTGCACAAACGTATCAAGTTTCATTTTTGACATTGATTTGACACTTAATCAGCAAGTAGTTTATTACGTGTGGGTTATGGAACCGGGAAACAAGTAAAAATAGCTTAGTTTTTTATTGTTTTATTGTTTACAATGCGATTTATTAGATAACTAATATTTAGAATTTTTGTGAGCTGAAAATAATGACCTGAAAGAGATATACTCCAGTGAGCCTTAATCTAGATATTATATGTTATAGAGTAAATAATTTTAAATTAAACATAATATTCCTTATCCTAAGCTGCATGCAGTTCTAAAAGTCTAAGTTTTTA
>JABXWE010013638.1:0-21757 GCA_014611495.1 Limonius californicus
GCAGAAAAATAAAATAGATGTATGCGGCATGTCCGAAACAAAAAAAGGAAAAGGAACATCGTACAACTAGTACATTATGATATAGGTACGGGTGCTGACTTTGAATACGCTCCATAGGGAAAATACATGCGTTTGTGGAATTTCCTGCTCTCCAAATTGAAAAACGCACACAAAACAAGGTGTACCTAGAAGGGACGTTAACTTGCCAGAGATTACATCTAGTTTTTATTTTTATAATACCAAATTAAGTGATAAATTTGAAAAACTCTGAAATAATTGATACAATTGTATAGTAATATCACCACCAAATCGCAAGTGTGATTGTTATCCGCGTGGCGTAGCGCTTAATATGAATATGCCTGGTGAGGCGAACTTTGGGAGTTCGAATCTGCTCTCCTGCTTTACCTTTTTTTAATTATTTTTTTATGAAAAACAATTCATATCTATAAATCCAACTATGTTATTGTTCTCTAAAAGCACACTATACAAAAATACATATGCAATATAAATGCTTTTATGAAATTATTCAATTAGCTGCTCCCCAAGTTGAAAACGCGTCTGACACACGATGTTCACGGAAGAGGCGTTAATTTAACAGAGCTCACATTTATCTTTTATTTTTATAGTACCAAATTATATGATAAATTTGATAAATTGTGAAATAATTTACATAGTTGGCATAATACCACATACGCCATTGCGCGAATTGAGCCGGTATAGGGCAATAGCTAGAGATCAATTTGGTAAATGTAAGCTTGAATACTGCAATAAATATTTTGTTTGTGAAAATCTTTTAAATTTAGCTTTGTTTTTCAGCGTTACACCCATTTATGTACTTAAAAACAAACTGATGATGCGCTCTCGTAACATAAAACAATTAACGTTATTGTGATTGTATAAAACAATTGAATATCTGTTGTGTTTTGTTTTATTTACGTAGTTGGTTTATGTTTCTTCGTTCTTAGTATACCATTAGTTGTAATAAATAGGTGGTAAATATTGCAATATGTATTCAGTTGAAGAAAAAAGTAATATTGTCAAATGCTACAATAATGGAAAGAGTGCAAGGCTTGTAGCGGAAATTATCGGACAGAGATCTTGATCGTCCTGTACCTGCACATCCTACAATTTTACGAATAGTTAAAAAATTTAGTGCGACAGGTTCAGTAGTAGATGACAGAAAGAATAATAAAGGAACAGCACGGAAAAGAAGATTAAGAAATCAACACGAAAGAAACATTTTGATGGCAGTTACTGATAATCCACGATTTAGCTAGCTTACCTACGTCCATTATTAGAAACCTGTCACGTTCACAATACAACGGTGCTAAAAATTTTGAAAAAGCAGCGTTACTGATCATACAAATATTCGATTCATCAAGAGTTGAGAGGAGATGATTCCCAGTTTCGCAATGAATTTTGTAACACTATGATGGAGATGGCAAATGCCGATAGGAATATTGTCTACAATATTTGTTTTACCGATGAGTCTTCATTTACATTACATGGAGAACCCAATATCCAGAACTGCAGAATGTGGGCTAGTGACAATCCACACTTAATATATTCCAGTAGAACACAGCATCTCCAAAAGGTAAATGTTTGGGCCGGGATGTGTCGTCAAAATATTATAGGTCCATTTTTTATTGATGGAAATTTAAACGGAGAACATTTTTTGCATCCATTAAATAACCAAATTGTATCAGAGCTCGATGCTATGGAACGCCGTGAAGAAATGTGGTTTCAGATGGACGGTTGCCCAGCACATAATTATCGACCCGTGCAAGATTACCTTGCAAATATATTTCCGAATAAATTAATTAGTGGAAGACTTCGCAGCAATATTCGTTGGCCGGCACGCTCACCTGATTTAGCACCAAATGATTATTTCTTATGGGGCTATCTTAGAATTAAAATTTACATAGGAAGACAGTTTCAAAATTTAGGTGAACTACAAAACCGCATTACTGAATGTTGTAGAGAAATTACACCAGAAACACTTGCTCAAGTGCGAAGACAATTTTATAATCGTTTGGGTTACTGTTTGAACGCAGATGGTAACTCATTCGAACATTTGATTTAATGTAAATTTTTAGTTGCGTTAATAATTCGTGGTAGAGAATTTAATTTTTATTATTAAATGTGTAACAGTAAATTTATCTTTTAAATAAAACCGTTTATAGTTTAAGAGAACAATAACATAGTTGGATTTATAGATATGAATCGTTTTTCATAAAAAATTAATTTAAAAAAAGTGAAGCAGAAGAGCGGATTCGAACTCCCAAAGTTCGCCTCACCAGGCATATTCTTAAGCGCTACAACAATCGCGCTTGAGATTTGGTGATGCTACTATACTAATGATACACATTTTTCCAAGTTTTTCTGATTTATCACTTAATTTGGTATTATAAAAATTAAAAATTGATGTAATCTCTGTAAAATTAACGTCCCTTCTGCATACACCTTGTTTGGAATGTGTTTTTCAACTTGAGGAGCAGGGAATTGACGAATTCTATAAACACATGTATTTTCCCTATGGAGCGTATTCAAAGTCAGCACACGGTATAGTGGGATCAAGAAAGAATCGAGAGCAAAAGCAAAATATCGAATATATATGTCGGCGAGAATATTATCCATCAAGTTAGAAGCCACAAAAAATACAGTTAATATCATATCGGTATATGCCCCAGATGATAGTAAGCCACTACACGAAAAAGAGACGTTCTATGATGAACTCTAGCAAGCTGTGGAATCGATAAATTCAGAGGAAGCATTCATAATTACAGGAGATTTTAATGCAAGAATCGGGAACAATGTAATACCAGGCATCAAACAACGCTTTAATGAATATATAGTACCTAAACGAAAACGGCGAGAGAATGATAAGCTTTTGCACAGACAATGAAATACGCATCAACAATAAGTACCTTTTTCGATCACAAACCACAATACAAATATACTTGGCAAGACACGACGGGAAGACAACCATGATTGATTACATAATCACCAATCGGAAGATTCATCCAACACAAATATTAGACATAAGGAGCCTATCCGCTGCAGGTATAGGAAGCGATCACAGCCTGGGTAAACTAAGATTGAGTGTAAAGAAATCAAAGAAAGCGATCCGAAAATAGGAGTTCAAGATAAACATTGAATCGATAAACGATGACACAACGAAAGCGCTGTACAAAAACCGGCTAGAGGCACATATTTATCAAAATTAAATTATAAATGGAGATACAGTGAATGGAAGCTGGCAGAAGGTAATCAATATGACAAACGCCGCAAATGAAGCCCTAGGAAGAAGACAGATAAATACTAACAAAGATACGGCCTACCAAAAAATACCATGGTTTTGTGAAGAGGTAAAAACAATAGCGCAACATAAAAGAACAACATATCTAACATACAAACAAGTGAAAACTATACCAGAATATGAAAGGTACAAACAGATAAGAAACCAAGTGAACTCAAGAATAAGAGAAATAAAACAGAACTATTGGGAGAAGTTCTCGAAACAAATGGAACATGATTTCTATGTAACACAGAAACAAATTTGGCGTGTTATTCGAACGCAAAGAACCGAAACAAAAGAGTATGTCGAAACAAAAAAGATAGGAGTAAGTGAATGGGAAGAACATTTCAAGACATTTAGAAACGAAGAGGAAAGAAGGATGATAGCATGAGAAGAAGAGGAGGTGAATAACGAGAATGTCGAAACAACAAAAGAAGAAGTGCAAGATACTGGAGCAAAATTGAGAAACAGAAAATCACCGGAAGATGAAGGAATACCCAATGAATTATTCAAATATGGAGGAAAACAATTAGTAGAAGAAGTCACAAAACTAGTACAAAAAATAACACAGGTCTGCAACCAAAGCTGCACAGGATTTTTATACTGTTTCTTATAGATTTTTACTCACTAAAACTGGGAAAATACTCGAAAAATTCCATCTCGTCAGGTTTTCTTGCAAACTCGTGTTTGTAGTTTCATTTAGAGTGAAACTCGCGTATAACTCGAAATCTGGTATCCTATTCTTGATTCTAAAAATCCTATGCAAAAGTGATTACTTACTACCATTTCATATATATTAGAGTGAGATATCTTGTTTATACGAACACAAAAACGGTATTAAGCGCAAATGAGTTAATTCAGCACTCATTTTTTTCTAGTGTTTATACATGCATATTTAAAGCATATTCGCGCAACCGTCTTCAAATGTAAAAATAACAGTTTACATTTTGCATCCAAATGTGACTGTGCTCGTGTTTTTAGTTATATATTATGGACCCAAGAGGTTGTGCTTGGATGATATCCTGAGTGATTCTGAGGACGGAAACACATTACCTCCTCAGGACGAATCTAGTTCAGATTTTTCTGTTGATGAGGGGCCCCAACTTTATTCTTAGAGCGAGCCTAATGACCTGGTTAGAGATTTAGGCCTTTCAAACGATGCTGTCGAATTGCTGAATGCTGGGGTCACGGCTAAAAAATAAAAACCGGCTGTCACCCGGAACCTCATTTTCGTGGTACAGGCACCGAGAGAATTCACTAAATGTTTTTCCAAAGCGGGGAATCTCGTTTTTGTAGTGATGTTCAAGGGTTAATAAAGTGTTTTCAAATAGAATATGATTCATCTGAGTGGCGCCTATTCATTGATTCACCAAAACAACCCGCAAAGCAGTCTTGCTGCATATGGGAATAAATTTGCTTTACTTCCTATAGAACACTCGGTGCATTTGCAGGAAAACTATAACGATTTAGCAATGATTCTTGAGAAAATAAAATATCAAGAACATCGCAGTTTGTCAAATCACTGCCAAAAGATGGGGAATATTTCAGATTGGAAGTTCCCAAAACTGTCTGAAGCCCAGTTAAAAGAGGGAGTTTTTACTGGCCTCTACATACGAAAACTGTTATCCAATCCCCTCTTTTCAGAAACAATGGGAGAAAAAGAAGAAGAAGCGTGGAAATCTTTCAAAGACGTAGTGCACAAGTTTTTGGGTAATACTAAAGACCCTCACTGCAAAACCATTGTACAACGCATGTTGTCTGCCTATAAAGCTCAAGGATGCAAGATGAGCTTAAAAGTTTATTTCTTACACTCCCATATCGACCATTTTCCCGAAAGCTTGGGAGCCTTCAGTGAAGAGCAGGATGAAAGATTTCACCAGGATGTCCGCGATATCGAGAGACGCTCCCAAGAAAGATGGGACGTCAACATGCTAGCTGACTACTGTTGGATGCTCAAGAGGGAAACAGAAAATAGAAAGCGGAAGCTTGTTCGGAGAAGTATCAAAGAGAAGAAGAAAAGGTTTCATAGGCAAAAAGAATGAACACGGAATGTTAAGTACATTTCATGAAGAAATTGTTTGTTTAATTATAAGAAATATTGTTTAGTTCACTGTAATAAAATAATGGTTTTTTCATTAGTGTTATGCTTTTTTTATGCAAACACCTTGTATTTTGCAAACAAACTGTACGTGCTGGAGGGAAATGCAAGTCATTTTTGGATTCAGCACACTAGAAAACATAATATTTAACAAAAACATCCCATGTAGCTGAAAAACAATATTATTTTGCAGACCTGTGTAATAAGCACACAATACCACATGAATGGAGGACTAACACCATGATTCCTATTTTCAAAAAGGTGGTAAAATATACCCAGAAAATTACAGAGGAATAAACCTTTTGAGTACAACACTGAAACACACAACAAGAATCATTAACAACAGACTGAACAAAAAACTAAAATTGGGGGACGAACAACAAGGATTCCGAAGTAGAAGGTCTTGTACAGACGCAATCTTTATAGTACGACAGTTAATGGAAAAATCGCTAGAATACAGTAAACCAGCCTACTTATGCTTTATAGACTTGTCAAAAGCATTTGACCGAATACAATTAACGATGTGCTAACATTACTCATTCAAAGAAAAGCACCTATTCAAATAATTAGAACCATAGAAGATATCTATACAGAGGGCCAAGTGAAAATAAAATGCCCAGAGGGGCTCTCCGCACCAATAGCAGCAGAAAAAGGTGTAAGACAAGGGGATTCTTTGAGCCTGACAATGTTTAATTTGATAATGGACGAAATCCTGAAATCCGTAAGGAACATGGAGGGATACAAAATGGGGAGAAACAAAATAAACACTGTAAGTTATGCAGATGACGTGATATTGGTTGCGTAAAACGAAAACAGTCTACAAAGAATGCTATTCGAATTTAACTAAGCCTGTGAGAAGTTTAACATGGAAATATCAACCGAGAAAACGAAAGCCATGACAATAGCCATAGAACCGATAAGATGTAAACTAGTCAATAACAACAAGTCAATTGAACAAGTAATGAAATTCAGATACTTAGGAGTGAAGCTATTTAGTTATGGCAATCTAAACAAAGAAATGGATGAACAAATAAGTAAAGCGGAAAGAATAGCTATATGGAGGAATAAATACCCAATACAAGACACCAAGGCAAGGATTTATAAAGGTGTCATAAGATTACAAGATGACATATGCTACAGAGACGGCAGCAGAAACAACAAAAACGAAACAAAAGATGCAAGTGGCCGAAATGAAAGTACTGAGAAAAATAACTGGCAATACCAGGATGGAAAGGATAAGAAACACAAAAATCCGCTAATAATGTCAAGTACCACACATAACAGAGTGGATAAATGGAAGAAAAAGAGAATGGAATGAGCACATATGTAGGATGGACGAAACAAGATTAGTTAGAATTGCAAGAGACAACCGACCACAAGGAAGAAGGAGCATAGGACGTCCCAACAGGAGATGGAGTGAGGGAACAACATGAATCAAACAAAGACACGATACAATATGGATGTAACAAGCTAATAGCTTAACAGAAAGAAGAAGAAGACAATGGACAGATCCTACACTCACACCAACAATTTTTTTAATTTCTCCAATTGAAATTCTACGATTTTCTCTAATAAGGCCTTCCACACATGCCGTATTGTTTTCTGTTAATGCAGTACACCATGCAGCTGGTCGCGACTCATGCATAGTCCCCTCTTTTCCATTCTCAAATTTTCCGCACCATTCCTTCACAGTTGGGTACGCAATACATGCATTTCCATACATTGCTTGCATTCACGTATGAACCTGCAATGGCTGCACACCCTCTTGGACGGATTTTCAACAACAAACGCCATTTCGAAGTTTTAAAAGTCAGAATGGAGTACCTTCCTGACCGCGACAGCGTGAGGTCGGTATCAAATGCGCCAGTGCACCTTATCTGAATTGCCTTACCGCAATCAGACGGAAATTAAATAATAAGATTAAATAAACAAAGTGGTCCTTTAATTAAAATCAGGTAACAACTTTCCCACAAAATTACAATAAAGAAACTACTGTCTATAGGGGTTTACTAACCAAAACGCTATGAATAATACAAACGGCACTCCAAACAATCCACAACAAACTGTACATCCCAATGCACATAACCTCCCGACAAAATCCTTCGCCAATGTAACATGTTATGTTCATTTGGTTTTGCCACTTCATCTGAATTAAACTCGTATTTTAATTGCCGCTTCATCGAAATCAAAATTCTATTTTAATTGCAATTCTTAAGGCAATCGCTATATTATTTTTTTTTAATGAGAAGAAAAAGAAGAAGATTGAGTTATTGGAGGCCAACTTCGCAAAGCCTATGAAAGTTCCCTTTGTAGGCTGAAACTGCCGATTAATGTTTTATCTTCGCCTGACCCTGGGCGCTTTCTGCAAATTTACGTGTCAAATCGTTCCAGAATTATTTCACTATATTTCGCAGTGTGGTGTAATCTTTTTGGGGAATTCAGGTTCGCTTTGCGTTTGGTTTCTGAGTTGGACCTAAAATCTTTTCCGACCGAGTCGACCTTACACCTTCGCCCGACTCCGGTCGCTCATGTCCATCTACGGGGGCCGTAAAGAAACAAAGACTAGACTCTTGGAACAGAACGACTTTTTTTCTGATAACGGGTTCCTTCGCGACTTCTCTGCTAAATTGAGTTTTACCGCATCGTATTTTGCCTTAGGCAAAAAGAATCTCGACTAAGTCGGATTTAAATAAATATTCAGTGTTAAGCTTTGGTGCATGGACAATTAAGTGTAATTGTTCCTTCGATCTCAGATCGGATATAAGCGATTTAAAAACCCGTGGAAGTTGTGCTTCTTGGAGCTGTTGTTTTAATCGTCTGAAGTAAGCTAATCCCCAGGGGCGTCGCAGCAATTATTTCGTTCCAACGTCTCTCGAGGAACGTCGCCTACCTTTTTCCCGGACCTGAAAATACCCCAAACCGTACCTGCATCTGGAGAACACGTCGAAATTGTGCTTGCCCCTCTCTCTACTCCATTCACCGAAAGCCAAGGTAAAGGAACTAATTTTTTTGTGTTGTGGAAAAACCTTTTACGCGTTAACTTGTAAAATTTTAAGTGATTGAACCTTTCTTTGTTAATGCGACAAGAAGCGGCCTTCAGTTGTCGATTGTCATTTCTTTTTTTTGTACTACTAATTGTAAAATTATATATATTGCGTTATTCTTGTAAGCTCCGACGCCATTGGCCACGTAGTTGTTTGGAAAATTTAAATACCGTACGCCAGGGGCAGGGTAGGGCAGGGGCTTCTTGAACGTTCAAATTAACAGTTTGTTATACTGAAGTATAAAATCACCATTTGCCGTCATTTTTACATTGTGTCATTTCCAATAGTTTAATTATATGTGTTTTAATTTACTGCCTCTTTTATTGTTGAGTATTTTGGATTTCTGTGTGCATGAATTTTGCAGCTTTCTAAACACGAGGGAGGCACAATAAAGGTGAGTCCGATTCCCGTAAGCTGCTGGCTTCTCGGCCTTCCACGAGAACCTGCAATCTGCTGTGATTTGGAAGGTGGCGCCCGTTAATTTCGACATCCCCTGTACAGAACTAGAAAGATTTCCTCCCGTAAGCGATTTCCGTGAACCCCCCCCTACTCCTCTGAGCTAAGATGCAGGCCTTTTTCCACCTATCCGGTTGCGGGTCGACGAAAAAGCTCGTTTGGCCCGTAACAAACATCTGATCAACAAATAAACTTTCCGAAAAAAGAACAAGCTATCATCATCAATGGACTAGAAGGGGTAAACCTCAAGGAATATATAAAAACGATTGGCAATATTGTAGATCCTATAAACATAATATTCGCCTCCAAAATGTCAAATAACAGAATATGCATTTACTTAAGGGACAAAAAACTAGCCGACCATCTCACTAGTAAATATAAAATAATAACGATTAAAGGCCTCCAAACTACTTTACGTCCACTAATATCTCCAGCTCAAGGAGTTGTAATATCGAATGTAAGCCCCTCCATACCTCATCAACACATAAAAATTGTCCTACAAAATATCGGAATCAAATCCTTATAAACAATATCCTTCCTGAACGCAGGGCTCGACAAAAAAGAATACAGTTACATACTGAGCTTTAGAAGACAAATCTATATCGAACCACTATCCGAAACACTGCTTCCCGAATCACTAATTATCAAATTTGTGGATACAGAATATAGAATATTTCTATCCACAATCACTACATATTCCACATGTCGCCAACCAGGACACAAAGCAGAACAATGCCGAAATCAAAATCCTCCACCAAACTTCACTATACTTCCTTCAACTCAAAACAGACGTACCGTATTCCAAATTACAATAACATCCTCAAATGATTCCCCCCACATTCAACAAACAACCACTCAAGAGAATATACTCAATATGCCTACCCCCACACCAACAACTCGCACCCAAGCTGAAACGCTCCAGGAGACACTCCCCAAATTAAAAAACCCCGGCAAATTCAAACGAATCAAGAAAAGCACCGACAAAGAATTAGACGGAGAAAATGTAACTGTACAAAAACACCTATCCCCCATACAAAAACTATTAGAGGAACCATAAAATAATTTTACCCTTTAAACCAATGTTAAGGATTTCATAAGAGGAACCTTCGACTCATCTGATCCCCTATCAATATCAAGAAAATATACAGAAAATACGCCTAACCTAGTTAATATGATGCAAGATTTATACCCTAGCCTAGAAGCACGAGCCATAAAAGCTAGATTTACAAGACTGATGACAAAAATGCAGGAACAGCTACTACTCGAGGACCTCTCCACAGACAACGAAGACCTTTATTAATACGTCAAGCCACCCAACGAGCTCTCTGAACACGAATCTCCAATACACTATATTAAATATACACAACATAATTCATTTGAACTGTAACGGGTTCTATACCTATCTAGAAAATATACAAACGCTACTAATGAACCACCAACTACTATGCCTTCCAGAAACCCACCTGAAAATCGAAAATGAACCCTACCTAAAAGGATATTTCTCCTTTAACAAAACTCGACCAAGGGATCATGCAAGCGGAGGTGTTAGCACGTTTGTCAAAGAAAACATATACACAGAAGCAATAAGCTTACATACTGACCTGGAAGCCATCGCATTAAAACATATACATTCCCCAAATTATCAACTCTCCCTAGCTGAATTAGAAGATCTCATAAAACAACTGCATCCACCATTCCTAATAGTCGAAGACTTTAACACCTACAGCACAATGTGGGGATGTAAAAAAGTAATAACAAGGGGGAAATTAAAGAAAAGCCCTAGACCAACATAACATATCTATACTGAATACAGGATCAACGACCCACTTCAACTCTAAAACAAATAGTTTTTCATCAATTGGCCTATCTTTCTGCGATCCTAAGTAAGGCCCTAAACTAACGTGGACAGTCATTACAGATAATTATAAAAGTAGAACCTATACCAATACAGAAATGGAAAGTCGCCAGCGCCAAATGGAACGTTTTCAGACAGGAACTAACAAAAAATCCATATGTTTTCTCTGCTCCCAAAACATAGACACCAATATGTACGAACTTAACACTGCAATCATTAAAGCTGCTACAAAATCCAACCCAATATCAAACTTTACCATCAAAAATACAGCCTCCCTTGGTGGAACGATCAATGCAAACATGCGATACGGGAAAAAATAAAGCCTTTAACAAATTCAAAAGACATAGAACCTCAGAAAACTTTATCCTCTATAAAAAAAAACAGAGCTTCTGCAAGAAAAACCCTCAAAATAAGCAAAAAAGAATCATGGACAACCTATGTCAAAATCATAAACTCAAACATGAGTACAAAAGAAATGTGGTCAAATGTTAAGAAAATCAACGGCTCGACTTCACTATTCAAAACCACCAGCTCGACCTACACTTCACCTGAAGACATAGCTAATATATTAACAACCCAATTCAAAAAAAGTTGCAGCTCCGAGAACTACGATCCCGAATTTCAAACCCTTAAATAGGAAACGGAATAAAACGAAATCACCATCCCAGGAACTGTCGACTACAACATCCACTGTTCAATGATCGACAATTCCACAGACAAATTACAAGTAGAACTAATGAGGCTGTTTAACTTCATGTGGACGCAGGGTACATTCCCAGAACTTTGGAGAAAATGTGTTATTGTCCCCATCCTAAAACCTCAAAAACCGAAAAATCACGCAGGCGGCTATCGCCCTATAACTCGCACTTCAGTTCTATGCAAAATACTAGAATGTATAATTAACAACAGGCTAACCAATTGCTTGGAAAATCCGTCCGTATTGGCAACATCTTATCAAGGGAACAAATGGAACAAAGAAAAATGGTATACCCCAAGGCTCGGCAATCAGTGTTCCCTCTTCTTAATCGCTATCATTGACGTCCTAGATACCTTACCTAAAAGCATTCAAGCATCGCTATTTGCGGACGACCTCGTAATCTACGTTTCCTATAATAACCCCTTCGTCTCAAAACAGCTCTTACAACTAGCCTTGGAAAAACTTTAACAATGGAGCAAAGAAAACGGTCTTCACTTTTTAACAGAAAAAACAAAATGTATTAACTTCACAAGAAAACATAAACCTGACACACCCACCCTAAAATTGCAAGCATAGCTCTCAAATATGAAAAAGAAATTAAATACCTAGGTATTATACTGAACAGAAGAATGACATGGATTCCACAAATCAAGAAATGAGTAGACATATGCAGAGCATCACTTAATGTTATAAAATCCATTTCACCCAGATTGGGGAACTAACACACAGACTCTATTGACCATAACCAATGCATAACCAAGAACCTAATATCGTCACTGTATGCCATATACCATCACGGCCTTCGATTAGCTGCAGGTGCACATCGAACAACTCCAATCACAAACCTCTATTTATTAACTGGACAACTTCCCTTAAAATACAGACTTTCAACTCAACACCATTCATATCGCCGGCAATCCAAACCACCCCCAGTATAACTCCATAAACCAACCCATATTCCAAAATCTATACGCCCGATCCCAAAGAATATCACCTCCCTTCAACGTTCGAGCCCGTCAGCTACTCTCCGAGTACCAAATGGCACTACCAATTGCACCAGTCCCCAAATCCCCTCCTCCCTGGACCACCAACCTCCCAAACATCAACCTCGAACTAACAAGATTCTGCAAATGTACTACCATCCCAAGCATATACAAAACCCACTTCCATGAAATACTTTCTCGCACTAAAACCAAAGAAATCTTCACTGATGGCTCAAGATTCAACAACTCTGTCGGATGCGTATTATTATCTAACCAAGTGAACAAGAAATTCAAATTACACGACATGACAACTGTCGCGCTAGCGATGTGTAGGTGATCTGTAGTCACATATGACCAATGGATCATTTGCGGTTCAGACCCCAAATTCTACCTAGAAGCCTGCAGCATGTTTGGGTTCCTATCACTGCTTTCTTTAACAGTTTAGATAAATGTGAGTTCTACGTTAACTTTTGGTTTAGTGTGATTCCCAGGTATTTAACTTCATTGCTGAAGTCAATGGTCGTCCCTTCCAGCGTTGGTGCTTTTAGGTTTAACTTCCTTCGTCTAGTAAAAGAAGAACACTATCTGCATAGGAATAATGTTAAAAAGCAAGAAAAACTATTTTCTTCTGGGTTGCTTTGAAATTTCCACAAAATATTTTAAATGTTTTGTCACTGCAAATATCAAAATAATTAACATTTTTTACTTTAATTATAGGTTCTGTTGTTTGTTAGTTTTTATACACCCTAGTATGTGGTTTGACCTGGAAATAATTAGTACAAAGATGAAACCAACGGCATTCGCTCTTGAAAAATGGCATAAATAAAGGGCGGATTAATATGCACAAAAAAGTCAAATATATGCGCATATACACATATGCACTAAAAATGTAAAATATATGCGGTCAGTTTGTTAAAATATGCATACCAAGAAATAATAAAACAAGCTGTATTAAACAACAACTTTTATTATGTGAAAAAGATTCTTAATGAAATTAAAAAAATTAAGTATTAAAGTATTAGTTTAATATTAACTACAAATAATTTTACGATCAATTGGTAATTTAAATACAATACAATACATTTCATTCTGCTTCATCGCTTTTCTGCCTATAACAACTGACAATAAGGTATTTCTCCAAATTGTTTAAATTAAATCTTTGTCGCCTATCAGATAAAATATATTTATAAGTTGAAAAGCTCCGTTCCACATCAACAGATGTAATTGGAGCGTTTTTCAACACAGATACAATGTTTGGATCGATTTCCAATTCTACTGATTCTCCAGAAATAATTTTAGATACATTTGCAAGAACTTGGTACCCTTCATTTTTCTCTAAAACTTTATTGAGTTTGTTTTTAATGGCTTTACCTATTTGACCACGAACTTCACTACAAGATATACTAAACCTATTTATTAATTCAACAGAGTCTGTAAGCGGAAAGCCTTCGGCCTCTAATTTTAAAATAGTTTGGGACACAAAGCGGTAATTGACGCTTATAAGTGCTAATTGTTGCGGTAAGTCTATTTTATTTAGAATACCTTTTACTTCCGTAATTGAATGAGATTCATCGGAAAATTCTAAAATTATTCGTTTTGTTTCTTCCGAGTAAAACAGGGCGGCCTGTAGCCATATACCCCACCTAGTTATTACTGGCTGTGGAGGAAGGGGTATTTGGAAGTTTTTCTTTGTATACCTGAATTCTAAGGGGTGCCTTAATAAATACTTTTTTTACATTGTTAATCAAACTATTTACTAATGGGAACTGAGATCTAATCTCCTCCGCTACTCTATTTAATCCGTGTTAAGCAAGTGTTGTGAATTAAATTTTTATAAAATAGTTTTAAATTTTGCCTTGCTTTTACCATGTATGGAGCAGCATCAGACAACATTAATAAAACTTTTTGGGTAGGAATTGCTTCAGGTAAAAAAATTTGCTAATTCCTCCTGTATAAACCCACATATAGTTAAATGGTTTGTTTTTCAAGTTGTTTAGAACTTATCAAAAATGATTTACTCTTATAATCAGGATGTAAAACACCTATCAATAAATTCGCTATATAACGACCACAACTATCCGTTGTTTCATCCACTATAAAATAGAAATAATTATTTCCTATTTGTTGTCGTATCTCGCGGATTGTATCCACAAAGACAGTATTCACATACTTTTCTCGCAAGGTACTTTCGTCAGGTATATCCTGCTTACATTATTTGATCAAAAACGATTTTAAGCGGTATATTAGAACTAACAAATGCTTTGCATAAATCATAGTTGAAAGTGTCTGTTTCGTTCCGTCTTGAAATCCCTGTTAAACATTCTCGTAGGGACGACTGTGGCTTGTTTGTGGACATTAATTTTTCACATTTTCGTTTGTGCAAAGGTGTACCGACGTGTTGATCAATTAAATACTTTTTTGTACACGAAACCTACAATTATAAAACAGATACCTAAGAAAAATTGATTTTACACACATTTTATTTATATTCAATTAAAAATTAACCATCAAATCAATTTCGCAATATACAAAAATTCTGAAAATATATCTATTTAACAGAAAAACATCGGCATTCGAAATTTAACTGAAATTTTAAAATTGAAGACAGTAAATGCAATAATTAAACTTACTGTTTTACTGCAAGCTTTGCAGAATACTCCATCGCCATCCACTACAAGCTCGGGATAACGTTTTATCCACGATATTACTGTTGACATTTTGTCTACTATTTCACAAAAATTGGAGATTTAACACAATATTTTAAATAAAAAGAGCGATCGTTGTTACACAGTAAACTAATTCACAATGACTGACGAAAGGTTCAGATTTTACTTAAAATTTATCTTTTCCCCTGCTTAGTCTATAGTTCAACACTCAAACCCCTTGTAGCACATTTTTCTAAGAATATTGTTAGCAGTTAACAGACGAATAGCATTCTTGCAATTGTTATCCACGTAATACCCATTTACATAAGCTACCACTCATTTTAAGCAGCTTACCTTTCTTAATTACGGGAATTTCTAATGGTTTTCTTACTTAAATTTTAATCTTTTATTTAAAAATTTTCATTTTTCGTATTCCCTTGAGTAGATGAGAAAAAAAATTTTTGAGCTAAATTTATTTAGAAATGCATAAAATATGCAAAATACTACGTTCCCTTTCACAATTAACGAAATCTTACACTATATACCTGTATTGTTCCCCTTGACATTTCCTTTCCAATAATACCATGCATAACAGTAAGTAACTACCGGAAGTGGTACGAATATTGTTCAATTTAAATGTTCGTTTGTTTATTTGTTTGTCCAATATGCAATTTTACAATTATCACTTAAAAACCACCAAATTTGGTACACTATTATTATTATTATTATTGAATGTCGGCGCTTTGGCATTTATATGCCTTCCGTCACTTCGGCCCTTAATGGCTCTTTTGTAACTTATGAATAGAACACGGATTTTGCATATCTTGCGAAACAATCGATAATGTGGACGAATCACGGTGTTTAGAGTTAATTAACACTAATTAATTAATGCATATTTTGCATATTTAGGCAAAGTCCGAATATTTAGACGTTTTATGCATATTTATGCATAAATTTTATATTTTTGCAAAAATATTATATTTTTATTATTTTCCGATTGGTTTCCAATTTTATGTAACAGTGGTTTTTTATAACATCATAGCTTGTTTTGCATTTTGTATAAGTAAGATCGCAGATAGTTTATTCTAAACGTAATTAATTTTCTCAGAAGTTGGGTAAACACTAGGTTCTGCAGTAAGCCCTTTTTATTGTAGATAGATCTTGCATATTGTAATATTTCTTTGAACGTTTAAATCCCTTTTAACACTTCATTCTTTCTAAAGTACTTGTGCTTGCTATTAGTAATTTGCTGCTATTGTACTTTAAGGCTTTGGCTAGAATGTTTCAACTATGTTATGATGCATTTCTGGTGGAGTTCATTGTATTTATATAAATCTTTACCTTTAATATTTGAAATGTAGTTCTCAGAGTAGCTTGAGCTGGCATTCATTAGAGGCAACTACAGTTTTGTGTCAAAGTCAATAATAGAGTTCGAAAAACAAGGAATTACTTTGAACGAATCTTTGGAGCTGATAACCCGGTTTGAAAATTCGTGTAAAAATGTAAGAAGTGAAATTGGGGCAATTATTTTCGAAAAATGTAATTCGGTAATGAAAAAGAATCCTGGTTATGCTGTTTTAAAAGACGTAAATAGAGTTCTCAATGGCGAATTTGTTGAAGAATTAAATTTAGATCCTAATATAATTTCAAAATTTACAAATGCCCCATGCACGTCGGTAGATGTTGAACGATCGTTTATAATTTACAAATACATGTTTACCGATAGAAGACATAAACTTATCTTGAAAATTTTGAAAAACATTTAGTTGTAAGTTGTTTTCATAATAATGAATCATAGTTTAAAATTTAGTATAAGCTGATTTGTAGTGATAACTATAAGTATAATTAATTATTCTGTATTGCTGTAATTTTGTTAATAAAATAAAATGTATTAAAAATGTTTTATTTGTGAATTTTAATGCGTATATTTGTTTTTAACTTTTTAGCATTTATCAATCTATCATAAATCGTTTTTAAAGTCGATTTTGAACATATGCTATTGCATATGCAAGTGCATATTTTCAGAATTTACTGCATATATTTAAAAAATAGTGTGCATATATATGCGCATATTTTCGCAATAATCGACTGAATATATTCCGTTCTCTACTTATGAGCCCTTTCTTTGTTAGAGAAGTTGTAGGCTGTTGGTAAACCTTATAATGTCTCTGGACTTCGAGTCCCTTATTTCGTTAGGTGTCATGGTTGCCTTTCCAAAAATTTTTTGTCTGCGTCGACAGGCAGCATTGCATTCGCATAAAATGTGTTCTGCCGTTTCCGCTACCTCGTTACATAAGCGGCAGATTTGGTCCTCAGCTTTACCAATCTTAAAAAGATGGTATTTTAATGTTGTGTGGCCTGTTAATAGGCCAGTGATGGTTTTCAATTCCATCTTGCTGAGGAGCAAAGCAAGTTTTGCTTTATTTTGCGAAACAATGATGAACTGTTTTGCCTGACGTTGTCCTGGAATGTTTTGCCAGTATGAGGATTTCTGTTGTTCCTCCCATAGTTTGACCGCCTGTTTTATGTAACTTTTCTGTATTCCACAGCAAGGCTCCGGTCCAGTGATTGGCGTCGATGATCCGCGTTTTGCGAGTTCGTCGGCCTTTTCGTTGCCTGGTGCGCTCTCATGCCCTGGCACCCACCACAAGGTAACGTGATTTCTGTTTGCCAGTTGTTTGAGCTTGTTCAGGCACTCCCAGACTAGTTTCGACTCACAAATGGGGGCCTTTAAAGCCTTTATTGCTGCTTGGCTGTCTGAGAGGATGTCAATTGTTGCACCTTTATATCCCTTCCTTAGGTTTATCTTTGTGCAAAGTTATATGGCATAAACCTCAAACTGGAATATGATAGTTACGGCACCGAGGGGTTCGGAAATGCGGCAACCGGGTCCGTAGACCCCCGCTCCAGTTCCTCCTCCTTCCATCTTCGAACCATCGGTATACCACTGGAGGGATCCTTTCTTGAAGGAAGGTCCTCCCGAGGCCCACACTTCCCGATCTGTGATGGCCACTCTAAATGGTTGGTCGAAGTTATATTTTATTGGCATACAATCCGATACGGTGTAGGCCGTTCGCTCTAGGTGATTGCGACTTAGAATACTTAAGTGGCCTGTCAGGTCTCCTGATTTGAATTTATTTGTCCTTGCAAGCATGAACGCATGTAGCATTGCCTCCTTTTTCACCTGAAGGTGTAGGGACGTTAGTCCTAACATGGTCTCTATTGCTGCGGTTGGACAGGTGCTCATTGCACCTGTTATACTCAGACAGGCGAGACGTTGTATCTTCTCTAGCTGTAACTAAATGGTGATCTGTTCTGTTTTTGGTCACCACACGACTGCTGCGTAGGTGACCATGGGTCTTATTATAGCCACGTATGACCAATGGATCATTGCTGGTTTTAGCCCCCAGTTTCTTCCTACTATGGCATGCTAGGGATATACTATCTATGGTATATATATTTGCTACCTCTCTATTTGGCTACTCTAACTTAGACCGTAGACGACTTTCGGAAGGGATCGGAGCCCGGGGTAAATGGCACCAAAACTAAAATTTCTGAGAAAAAGTTCTGTCTTACTATTTTGGTATTACCTATCAATGCTATTCTACTGGAAAAAGCATTTGGTATCTCTCTGCCAGAACTCCGAGGCAGTCTTGAGGAAACACCAGGAACATAATCCCATGTCATCAGTGACGTACAAGAAGATCAAGAATTAAATCTGTCAGATCAACATCTAAGGAATATTATAACGAGTCTCTATGATAATCTAGTATCAGGAAAGGTTTCTGAAGACGAAATGTGTAATAATAATGCAATAAAGGAAGCAAAAACATAAATTGATAAAGTTGGAGATGACTATGACTGAGCAGGAAACTTACATACATAAATTCCGGCCCTACTTTTATACATATAAATTCGCTTTTGAATATAGTTATAGTGCGTTTGAAATTGGGGTGGAAAAAATTAGCCAATCATACAGATGTCTTAGTTACCTAGATTATAACTTTTGTTTTTAATAAATACTAATCCAAGAAGCAGTTATTCAGTTGAAGTTATTTTGTCGTTTTTTATATTACAGGTTATGTTGGTTATTAACGTTATGTAGCTCGTCATTTAAAATAAATATTATACATTACAAAATCGGGCTTCTAACTAAATCTACAAAGAACATTTATATATATATATATATATATATATATATATATGATATTAAACCAATATTACAATTTATTAAACAAATACATTTAACGAGAAAAGGTAAGTAAGGTAAGTACAGTATACTAGGTAGGTACGTATAAATAAATTAAACAATGCAGAACGTATACAATTTTTATAAATGTAAGCATGATTGTGTCATAGATTTATCACGATCTGAAGGTGGTCAATTTAAATATGTAAAAAAGACAACTGTTTATCTGGTAAATAATTCTGTAAGGTAACTCACCGGGTGTCTTGTCCCTCACCGTAGCCGTGATGAAACGGGACAGACCAAACACAATAACTAGTTAACGCAACGATAAAGAACCTGAAATATTGATAATGATAATTTGAAAATGCTTTAAACTTTCTATATAGATAGGTACTTCTTACCAAAACGCAACAAAATTATAACTTATATACATAAATGTACATAATATACACATTTAAATATCCATAATTTCAGCATCAGAATCGTCAACCAAATCAGAGTCGTCCATGTTAGAAGTATCAGGAACAAGTATCTAAATTTCGCTTTTTTTTTCTTCCGAAATTGTGTGTTCTATACATTTTTTCCATTGTATAGGTGTTATATCCTCCAACGCTGCATGAAAAAGCTTCTCCACCTCACCTAACTTAAATCAAAGAGCAGTATATATACTGCTCTTTGCTTAAATGTAGAATTGTTCGCCCTACATCTCCTTTCACTTGAGCCCAAATGAACTCAATTGGATTGAATTCACAGTGATATGGTGGTAATCGCAAAACTGTTTTACCAGCAACTTTTGCCATTTCATTGATAACATATCTTAAAAATTTGGGCTTTTCTTTCTTCACAATTTGTAATAGTTCTATTTTAGGCAACGATTCGTCAAACGAAATATTTTTTTGCGTTAGCCATTTTTGAATATCTTCTTTTCACCATGCTGCTGTAGGTACAGTTTCTTCACGACAACTGTTATACGAAGCGTTGTCTAAAACAATTACGCAATTTGGTTTCAATAAATGCAGGATTTTCTCAAACCAATCCTGAAATGTTATAGAGTTCATCTCTTGATGGTAGTCCCAATTACCTTTTGATTCAAATAACAGCAAACCACCCTTTAAAATCCCGAATCACTGCCTATATGGGTTATAATCAACCTACGTGCTTTGCCATACGGCTGCTTATGTCCAGTAGAAAGGCCTTGTTTTGGCTGTGACCTTCGTTAAGCCACGTTTCGTCAAGATAATAAATTTTTCTATTTTCTTGTCGATATAAAGTGATGGATCGTAGGTAATTGCTTCTCCATAAAATTATATCTTCACGTTCTATTAGAAAGTTCTTCCTGTTTCTCTTTGCATGCTTAAAATTCAATTTCCTCGAAATTTTGAACAACATGGAACGTGTTATGTGTGGCAAATCTTCACGTTCGTGTATAACCGCTAATATTTTGTCTAAGGTTGGCGATTCATTTGAAAAGAAAAAGAAATGAACAATGCGACGAATAGCACATTCCACAGATTACTCTATTATAATTTCTGGTCTTCCTGAAGATGTTTTGGGTTTGGTCAAATGTCCACGATTTTTATGTTTTTGCAAAATATTGTATATTGTTGATTTTGAAAAACCTGTAAATAATAATATGGAATGTTGAATAGCACGTCTTAAAACAAACGTAATACCTGCAATGTTTGCAGCTATAGCTAAATGGCGTTTCCTTTCTTCTTGGTGGGATGGTCTTTTATTACATGTTTGTAAATATTCGAAATTAACTTTTTCTCTGTTACTGATAGGGCATTTTGCTTGAGCGTTTAATATGTTCACCATCCATATTCTAAAGTTGCAAATAGGTTATTTATATATAAACTAGATAAAGCAGCAAAGTGTTTTATTTCTTTGACATTTACGTAAGTCAGGGCTGGCTTAAATAATTATTTATTAAAATTACAAAGGAGCATCTAGCAAACTGCTGTAGATGTATGTTTGGTTGCCTAATTTTTTCCGCCCCATTTTCAAACGAACTATAGTAAAGTGATGAATTTTTCATAACAATAATGGTAAGGCTCTAAAGCGGAAGGTCAAAGCTCTCGCATCCATAATCTCACACGTAAAGTCACGATCTTAGTGATGTGAAGAGTATCACGCATTAAACAACCGCATTATAACTCCTTGGTCATTTGAACGCAGATATCCAATTGTTTAAAGCGACTGGGTAAGCCGCCCGCCAGGCATCAAGTCGGAGATTTGAACTCTTGACCTCGAGCCCAGTGCTCTAACCACTAAACCGCGCTGACTTAAATCATAATAACATTTATTTAAAATCAATTTACAATTTTTACAAAGAATGGAAGAAAATATCATAAATAAGACAAAGAAATAAACATATATGTATGATAAAATCAAAAATAGTTCCATACAATGGTAGGTACTAAAAAGTATATTACTTTTCTAAGTATACATTTAATAATTAAACAAACATAATGTTATTAAATTAATGAATT
>JABXWE010013639.1:0-30172 GCA_014611495.1 Limonius californicus
TTGCTGCAATTGACTTTTTAAAAAATCACTTTGTAGCATATAGCAAACATCTAAAATTTACAGCTTATTCTCAGAAAATACAGTACGTCGGTATTCAACTAATACCAAATTTGCAAGAAATCGACAATACGCATTGCAGTGTCAAAATAGTAAATATGTTTATTGCTATTGTTGTATTACGTGGTATTAAAGTGGTGCTGACCCTTGGCAAAGTAATTTTTAAAATTGTTACTTATAACAAATTTTTTAATGCATGTTGTGAATAGAGATGTAATTCAGATTTAAATATATAATTATTTATTTTAGTAAATTAAATAAGAATAGCCCGGAAGTAAGGCAATGCAAAATGCAGTACCAAAAACCTGCTTTGGTGTAGATGTCAATCTTTTGAAATATTTTTATCACATCATCATTTCCATATAGAATAAAATCGTAACAAAATCAGCATTGATTAAGTTTGCAAAATAGAAAATTTAGCAACAACATAAAATGTAAATTAAATAATTATAAATAAAGACGCTTTTACCGATCTTATATGTTTTTCTGTAAACGTATAACTTTTGTGTTTATTACTGATAAAATGGGTTTACATTTTGGTTTCAAAACAGTGATATTCGAGTCTCGTAGCGGCATTGTGTGTTGCCTAATTCCAGTACAGTTTTATTTCATTTGTTTAACTAAATTTTTAGGTATTTATGAAGTACATACCTAAATTCATAATACAGATATTACAAAATATGCCTTAAATATTTCAAAACGTGATTTCTAAATGATGTTGACTTATACAAATATTTTAATGCGGCTACAGTGTTTCGAATAGGTGTAAAGCGTCTTTAACATGCTGTTAAAGCGTCGCTTTACAAAAACCGGAGATTGTAATACCCAATATTCACGACATCTGCAGTTTAAGGCTAGTCCAGCGCTTTGTAAAATTGGAAATTCAATGTTAGGTATACAATCTGCAGTTTAAACTGATATTGTAATACCGGCCCTAAGAGTTTTAACCCAGTTTCAACCACTTGTTCATCAATAATAATTTTGACGTGGGTCCATAAATAAATATCGACTGGAGTTAAACCGGGTGACCTGGGAGGCCATGCAAAAGATCCACTACGTCCGAGGAAATCTGCTGTTTCAAATATTAACTAAGGACTGCTTACTTACCGACTCATGGAACCCCTTATCAAAGAATGCTACGAAGACTATACACCGAATATAGGAGATGGGGCCTGCGCAAGTTCTAGAGAATAACGAAACACGGGTAAAACAAATTTAAGTATCTACGAGCGATAGTGTAAAAGACGGTATAGGATAACAAAAAATAAAAGAGAGAGTAGGTACAAAATGACCGAAAATTTGTTGAAGCACTCAACTCCATTGGTTGGATAAAAATATCAACAACAACATGAAGCGAATAGGTCAGACTATACATAGTTGCGCCGGTATTCTGTTATGAAAGTGAAGTATGGGCAATGGAGGAAAAAGATAAACACAGATTAAGAACAGTAGAGATGGATTATTTGCGAAGAAGTGTCAGGATATCATGGATGCGGAAAGTAAGAATCAAAAAGGTTAGAACTGTAATGTCAGCCACATGAACGGTAGTTCATAGGATAGAAAAGCGAGGATAAAATGTTTCACAAGATGGCCGCAACGCCTTCACTTGTAGACCAGCTGCAGAAAGCAAGAACCCAACCGTAGATCGTTGAATGAGGGAATAAGGCATGCAATGAGAAATCGAGATATGGATGAAGAGATGGCACAGCGATTGGGATTGGGGAAGCAGCTTGTAGCTATATAATTATAGTATTACATTAATTGAATATACAGGGTGATTCAAAAGCTATACTCCAAACTTAAGGGTCTGATGTGGGATGCTACACGAAGCAAAAAATGTTAATAAACCCATGTCTTATTTCCAACCGTTATCTAGTTACAGAGGATTTCTTTGTTTTTATCATTGTTCTGTTAAATCAAGTCATAGTAGGAAATAAGTCAAACAAATGCTAATTTGTTATGACAGAAGGTGTTTCAAGCTTAAATTATTGTTGTTTTCTAAATGAGGTAATGATGGAGCCTTTTTCTGCACGTGAATATGCAGATGTGCATTTTGTATATGGTTATTGCATTATAAATAAGTTTCAAAGTTTGACATCCATAAGTTCGATCAAACTATGTATGAATGTTTGAAAACAGCATGTCTGAGAAAAAGATACAATTTGAAAAATCCAGTTTCGGTCAGTTATTAAGTATTTATTTTTGAAAGGGTTATCGGGCAAAGACATTTTTGCTGATATGAGAGAAAGCGTTAGGTGATCAGTGTCCTTCATACGCCACTTTTAAAAACTGGGTTGCGGAATATAAAAGAGGAAGATCAAATGTGAAAGATGAGCACCGTCCTGAAAGACCAATTTCTGTGACTACTCCGGAAAACATTGATTCTGTCCATGATATGATTTTAAAAATCGACGTATTGGGATTAAGAATATTGCAGAAGCATTGCACATTTCCTGTGAACGTGTATCACATCAGTCATCACGACTTGAGTATGAGAAAGGTTTCGGCCAAATGGATTCCAAGATGCTTGAACGTTGATCAGAAGCGCGTTCGATTGACAACGTCGAAGGAAATCTGCCGCCGTTTTGCAGAAGATTCCTCAAACTTTTTGGATTGGCTTGTTACTATGGACGAAACGTGGATCCAGCGCTATGACCCAGAGACTAAAGAGCAATCTAAACAGTGGAAGCATGTTGGTTCTTCACGGCCCAAAAAATTCCGTGTCCAAAAATCGGCTGGCAAGATTCTTGCTTCAGTTTTCTGAGACAAAGATGGGATAATTCTGATAGATTATTTGGAACAGGGTAGAACTATCACGGGAGCATATTATACTGAGTTGCTAACTAAATTAGGTAAGAAAATTGTGGAAAAATGTCGCGGAAAACTTGCCAGAGGTGTGCTCTTTTTGCAAGACAACGCTCTTGCTCACAAGTCGTTGATTGCACTGCAAAAAATTGACGAAATTGGTTTTGAATTGGTTGACCACCCGCCCTATTCTCCGGATTTAGTGCCGTCAGACTATTATTTGTTCCCAAAACTCAAAAAACATTTGAAAAGTAAAAGATTTTCGACAAATGACGAAGCAATATGTGCCGTTGAGGAGTGGTTTGCAGACAAACTCAAAAGATTTTTTTTTAACTGGCTCAGAATTACTTTATGAACATTCTGCTAAATGTGTAAGTCTTAAAGGAGATTATGTTGAATAAATAAAATTTTGTTTTTGAAATATTGTGGCGTTTTATATGGTAGGCTAAGTATTTATCAATACCCCCTCGTATTACTCCACTAGATTTTTACTTTATTTTAACATCACCTATTACACCTTAATGTTTGGACCACAGCTTATGAATCACCTTGTATGTACGTACTTAACCCGAAATATACAGGGTGATTCTAAACATGTGCGAAAAACTTTACCCACATATAGCTGAGGTTATTTACCACCTAAATCACCTAGTAATTTTTTTATTCGGCACCGTTACGTAGATATATAACCCTTCAAAGTTCGGTTCAATAACACGTAAATCACATTTTTGTTTCCTGTCCGATTTTGATAAACTTTATACAGAGAATAATATACTATTGAGTGTGAAAATTGGATGAAAACTGATCGAAAAGTGAAAAATTTGATTTAAAAATTTTTAAATTAGGATATATCTTGAAAACGAGATGGTGGTTAACCTAAGTTTTTGTTTGGAGCTTCTGGACTAGTATTCTGTTTTCTAAAAAAGATCTATACAATTTTTTGAAAATTTACTATTTAAAGGGTTATTTAACAGAGTTTCGAATGAGATGACAATTTAAATAAGTACCTACCTGATTTACAATTTTTTCTTTGCCTTACAATTAAATAAGTTGTTCGCCAAACTCCGGCGATATGTTATGTTTATGGGGTCGTTCAGGCAATGAAATTGTCTCTCAACACTTCGACCTATATAGATGTTTTGAGAAACCCTGCTAACCTAGTGTTAGCCCTCAAGTCCTAAGCTTCTTACAAACTTTAAGACCTTCCTGGGAGCAGCTTTGCTCACTTCGTCAGATGTTGTATACACCTTTCCTAGGTTTTGAACCCTTTGGAGGGTTATCATAACTTCGCAGTTGCAGAGGATATGTTCTGCTGTTTCTATCGAATCTTCACAGAATATAGACATAGGAGGCTCTCAGCTTTACCCATTAAATTATGTAACGAAGTTTCCGGCCAGAACGCGTTTTAAATTTATTTAGAAACTTTCCGCGTTATTGTTTCACCGGAAAGGCGCTGGTAGTCGCAAACCCATGAGCCATCTCACTCCCTACCCGACCCGACACGATGCCAAAACGAGTGGATCAGCCGGACCAGCAATATAAAAATGAATTTTTGAGGAAAATTCATTAACTTCTGAGTCGAAGCCTGGAGAAGGAAGTCCAGCCCAGAAACCAGTCCGAAACCGAGAATTTTTGAGTCGAGGTCCAGAGGAAGAAGTACAGCTCAGAAATCTGATCTAAGTAGAAGTTCGGAGAGGAAGTCCAGCTCCAAAACCAGTCTAAAAGCCAGTCCAGTAACCTGAACTTATTAACCGAATCCTTTAACTAAACCCAGTTCACCGCATACCTGAAAATCCTAGAAATCCAGTCAACACTGAATTAGCCTGGGGTGACCTGCGCTTTGACAGTTAAATCCAGTAATTACTTTCCGTTCAACCCTAGATTAGCCTGGGGAAACCCGCGCTTTGACAGGATAATCCCGTAAATGATTTCCGTTCCACACTGGGGTGACTCGCGCTTTCGTTCAGTGGAATCCTGCCTTTAGCTATCCCGAACCTTTAAAACTTATTTACGTATTTTCTCCTGACTTAGAAGACACCGTATTGAAAGTAATTTAAAGAATTTACCACGGATATCGCAGTACTATTTTTGTTAACCTGGGGCTACCCGCGCTTTCATTTATTACTCGCTTTAATAATTCTAAACAAATCATTCCTGCGAAAGTCCGAACATTTCACCACCACGCCGCGATCGAGACCGGCGAAACCCCACTGCACGGCCGATAAAATTCGTATCACTTCTTTTATTCCAGTTATAGGTAACCTGAACGAATTACATACATTGCTAGGTAACCGAAAACACGAGTTCAAGGAAGCTGCGAGAATTCTATTATTGCGAGTAATAAATGAAAGCGCGGGTCGCCCCAGGCTAACAAAAATAGTACTGCGATATCCGTGGTAAATTCTTTAAACAGCAGTTCGCGTACTCTGTTTGGCGAGTGATGTATGAATCTTTTCGCCTGCCTTAAGCCTGTAATGTTGTTCCAGTGGGAGGTCTTTTGAGACTCTTCCTATTTATTGACCTCTGCTTTTACGTGGCTTTTTGCTACGCCACAGAAAGGTTCCGGACCAATGAAACGAGTATTTTGCAAGGTCATCGGCTTTCTCATTTCCAGTGATGCCCTCATGGCCTGGCACCCTCATCAAGGTGACCTTGTTGTTCTTTGCCAGTTGATTTACAGTTTGTAGACATTGCCAGGCAATTCCAGACTCAAGAGTGTGAGAACTCTCTAGCTATAGCTTTTTCTTAAGCATATTTGAGCACAGATATCTGTAGCATGGGTCTCCGCTTAGAAGATTGTAGGAACTTGTCCCGAGGCTTTTGACAGCCTTACTCCTGGGCCATAGATAGATGCCCACGCCGATGGTTGTTTTGGATCCATCCCTGTACCACACGATTGATCCCTTTTCTAGTATTGGTTTTCCTGAGCTCCATGTTTGGCGGTCATGAATAACCACTTCAAACAATCGCTCAAAGCTGTTGGTTTGGTTTGGATAGATGTTCTTGTTGGAATTCCTTTAGAATATCGAGGTACCCAATCAGGTCTCCTGATTTGTATTTCTGGTTAAGGTGCAATCTAGAGGCACTTAGCAATGCATTTTTTTCTTATTTGTAGGGGCAAAGGAAGGAGGTTTAGCATAACTTCTATTGCTGCCGTTGGGGAGGTATGCATGGCATGGCACCAGTTACTCCGATACAGAGTACAGACCAGGCGCTGCACTTTTCGCAGCTTATTCTGCACTGTACTTTCGTTCGTTTTTGCCCACCACACTAGAGTTGCGTAGGTGACAATAGGTCTCACCACCGTTAAGTATGACCAAAAGCTCATTTTCGCTTTTAGCCCCCAGGTTTTGGCAAATACCCTACGACAAATCCAACTCCGGCTGTAAACGAGCGTAATTTAGGAAATAGAATACACTCGAGGCCTGTACATCAACTACATTTGAAACACTTGCACGGACCTGAAGTTCGTTTTGAAAGCGAATTAGTAAAATGTATGGAAGTGGATTTTGAACATTTACTGGATTAAATAGAACTTTTGCTATTTATTCTTGTTGTTATTTTACTTGCTTAGTTTTTGCTGTGCTACAGTTGCATGGATGGTTGCTTTTCTTGTTAAATACTAAATATAATTAATATTAGTACAACTGTTAACTACTACAGTAAGAGATCAACTTGACAGAAAGTAACTTTGATCTATTTCTATGCCATAAAGAACCCAATAATTTCAGTTGTTGTAGTACATGTATGCTGACCTGCGTCCAACCACCCTGTATAATAAATATTAAGTTGCAAAGGCAATCTTCATTGCCAAAAATCTACAGCGAAAGGATAATACATTGTAATAGTTTTATACTCAAGGTGATTAATTGATTGATTAAGGTTCTAAGTCATCATAATATCAAAAACTAAATTCATATATGAAAAAAAAAACGCTTCTTAGTACATTATTTAAAACAACTATGTAACAATTAAGGATCTATTCCAAAAAATATAAAAAAATAGAAACTAATTAGCTATTATTTAATGAATATATTTACATTATAAATAATGTGACTTAATTATTCTTGTTATGGACGAAGAATGAAAAAGCATAGTAGAAACCTATTTAAACAGACAATAAATGAACATAATTGCAGGTCGATAAAAAATTGTTACACATAATATAATTCCAACACTTCATTCATTAAGAAGCGTACCATGATATTCTACAATTTTATGATTGTGAAAGCAGCTAATATTTTTCATTCCTATTTCGAAACTTGTTAATTCGTAACTATTACAAAGCAAAAAAGTAAATTAATGACCAAATTACAACTGCATGATTAACCTAGAAGGCGCTTGCATTGAAGTTAATTAACCTGAGCTTTTATTGCTCGCTTAAAATCTGAAAAGCCTCCTTTTGCTTTCTCCAACTGTTCAAAAAGTGCCTGAACAGAAGAATAGAATAAAGCACGACTTGGTTTTATTAAATTTATGGCGCGACCGAAAAGTAATTTCATTATTAAATGGAAAGCCTTCGTTTCAGTTGCTTCGATAAATACCCTAATAAATAAAACCGTTTCTAATTCGCTGGCCTTAATCTTATTAAAAGAAAAGGAAATTTTACGGAAAAGTAGGTTTCTGTTTTCTAAGAGGCCAATTATTGAACGTTATGGATTTCGCTTTATAGTTTTACTATCTGATGGACAACTTTTACACTTTTTGAGCCTGATTCTTGTATCTCGATGGAATACGTCCTGGTAGAAATAGAAACCTCTATAGATTATATCTCAATAGAAAAATTAGGAAATACCCTCGAGTTGTAATTATAAAACAGTACGTTAAATGTTCTAATTTCCAAATCCAAATAGATAGACGCATCGGCAGTAGAGTTTCCCTTTTCCGAAAATCATTACAAAAAAATACGAAGTTGTTCAAGTATTGCCTTCTGAAATTTAGCATTGTGAATAATGCAAAGAAAAGTTTAAAAAATCAGAATATTAAAACAAGTGCTTTATAAACACATAAAAAGTAAAAAGTATCAGAGCAACGCAGATTATTCATTTTTTAATATACAGAAATGGATCGCAGTTACTCTCTGTCAAGTTGATATCTTACTGTAGTAATTAACAGTTTTACTAATGTTAATAACATTAGTTTTTAACCTACTACTATAGAATGGAACATCATACATACATAGGCCCAGATAAAACACAGCTGCTAGCAACTCGTGAACCTCTTACGCTTTGTAGGAGTCCATGTGCAGTACTTTTCTGCAAGTCTTCTAGCACAAACTGTAGGAAAGATCTACAATGTAATTGTTCAGTAACTCAGTAACAAAAACAATGTTACGCTCATTACTGGTTTGATGGTACAAACAAGCTAATGAAGTGTTGAAAAATTGGGGCAATTGTCCAGTGGCGTAAATCGATAAGAGAGCGCAATATTTGGTTGTATATAAAGCAGATAAGAAAACGCAAAAATCCAAATAATTTGCTGTAACAATGTAAGCAAATTCAAATTAGCGAGGGCTATGACAATGTTTTGCATGTCTGGAATTGAACTATAAACAAATGTCTAGTTAAACAATTGTCAAATTAATTATTCACCTGTCAAAATTTGTTTAATCTGGTTGTTACAAATTGTTTATTTTTTTAATGTGTATTATTGCGGCGAGTACCGTACCGCTTTGAGATTAAGTTCACTTTGATTGTGTTTACATTCGAAGAAATAAACACACGGTGCAGCAAATTCTTAGAAAATTTATTAATTTTTTTCTGCTGACAGGAGGAAAAACTAAAACGCTTAAAATTATTTATAAAACTGAACTGAACAGCAGTTTTCCCGAAGAATGTATTCAATTTAAATATATTTTTAAATCACTGTAGCTGAGCTTTACAAATAAATTAAATTTTGCTGAAGTATTAAACATAATTAGATTTTTTTGTTCATAGCAGCTCCTAATAGAACTGGTGAGAGGTAATTTTCTGTGTTAAAATGGGTAAAAAAGTATTTAAGAAGCTGTGATGTGGCAAACTATCGTTTTCGTCATCTTACAACAAATCGCTGGAATCGGGTCTTCGGCTAGCACGGGGAGGAATGGGAGTTGGTGGCATACGATTACCGGAAGAAAGTCGTTATTTGAAGATTGTACGGGGTATGACAAAGTATGTGGGCGCCACCTTTTCAAGTCGCAGATATACACAGGTCCTCGTGAAAGGTCCAGGAACCGAGAGTCGCACCTACCTTGTTGCACTTCCTCCTTGCCTAAGAATTGCTGACAAAGTACCAATAAAAAGAAAAGTACGCAAAACAACAAATGTTTTGTTGTCAAACAATGATAATACATATATTAAATAAAATATAAGAAGATTGGTACAGTTACAAGACATAAACGTTCAAAACATGACCAGAGTCGGTCCTGTTATAAATTAAATATATAACGACATGTCGTTAATTGAACCGCCACTGACTATGAGATTTATGGTGACTATAAATAAAAAAAGAACTGCGTAGTCAATATCAACTGAGTTGACAACACAAATTCAATAAACAGACGGTTGTTTTATTTTTCGATAACGCAACTACATTTACGTCTCATAAATGCAAGCATTCTAAACAAATAGTTGTAGTTGGAGGAGGCCGGAAAGTAGACTTACGCTTGGTCGACGCCCACAAGGAGAAAAGACGAAAAGAAAGAATATATCTGAACCGACATCACTGGACTGATGTCATTGGATGATGGCGTCATATTGCACAATATTCCATCAGATTATTCAATTTTGCGCCAGATTGTGTAATCGGAATAACGGAGAAAGCACCGACAAAACTAGGTTTTAAACGCCAAAAACGATAATCGGTGACACAAAATTCAAACTGGAACGATAGATCCTCGCAGGACCGTTAAAGTGGGTAAGGGGTTAATTTGATCCGTATGGAACGAAAAAGGAAACAACACCTACTTGTCAAGAAAACGCTACAAGATTAAAAAACAAGAACAATTTGGAACAAAAGGAAACAACACGATACTCCCTACTATACTATTGATTCTTGACACTATCCCATTTAATTGTCAAGAAAACAATACAAAATTAAAAAACAAGAACAAGTTGGACCCCACCCTAATTTCACCGAGCATGATATGTCCGTACTCAACCAGCGATCTGCTAAGACGGGCAAGCCCGTCCATACTGATCTTAGAAAACGCCTTTGCACCAGACTTTTGGAATTATTCCTTGGAAAAATGTTTTCAAAACCCGTCAAGTCCTTTTTTAAGCTGTACCCGCCAATGAGAGCACCGCAAACTGGTGACGTAAGATGGGTTATTTACGAATTAAAGTAATGGAACGAATCTACCAAACGTTTAACGTTTAATTACGAAGCCATAAGGGGGCACCTTGAAATATATTGCCCAGGGGCACCAGTACCTTAATCCGTAGTTGAATTTACATTAAACTATCCAAGAGCAATCATAACGTTTTCAAAAAGGATTCCTATGTTTTTCACTTGATATTGGCACTAATGAATATATATGTACTTAAAATAGTTATTTCACCCTTACCCCTACCCTCACTTTTTTCCGAATAATGCTTCAGCTGTTAATTAACAAAGTGTTTAATAACACAGAATAAATCAGCAATGCTTTTTTCATCACGCCATACACGTATATGGCGTGCTAAAAAAGCATTTCTGTCCTATTCAATCAAAATTACACGTCTTTGTTTAGTTGGAAGTTATCAAACTCGGGCGGTTTCTATAGCTAGAATTCCCAATTCATCGAATCAAAGACACGCAGATTTTGTTTCAAAAGCGACATCAATAAAGTTTTTCTTTGGAACATCGTATAATGTTTGAATATGTGATTACAACAATGGGATAACAATCACTTTTTTAAATAAGTAAATTGAGGTTGACTGTAACTAATATTTTACAACCATGAACAAAATGAAAAATAGCAGTGATCAGATATCAACGTCTCGATAATCAATTCCTCTTTCGCCTTTTAGTGCGTCTAATTCATACAAATCGGAATTGGCTGGACGCGAAGGGACTCATCTGGGCCTACATCAATACTCCTCACGTTCTAATACACTAGCCATTCACGTTTTTGTGTTATTCCTGTAACTAAATCTTGTGTGCGGTCTGTTACTTCCCCTGATGAACCACTGTTCGAAAGAAATGCCGATAATTGTATCTCAGGGCAAAGAATTTCAGTTAACGATAATTTTATTAATTAGAAACAGTTACACGGTAAGGCTAGAGCAACGAATTAACCACAACATATTATTAGCTAACTCAAATTTAAATGGGATCTGGGCAGCATAAAAACAACATAATTGGTGTAGCGAAGTCCCTAAAGCACGAGGAAAGTTGGCAGGACTAACAATGTTCGCAAAACTCCTTTGTTCTGTAGTGATAAAAAATACTAGCTAACTCAAAGAAATGAGCGTCCCTAAAACACAAGGCGAATAATTTGACGGTAAGTTGCAAAACTGACGAAGAATAATAAATATACCAATTTTCAAACTTATATTTCACTAATACGAGCGTTGCCTTTTATATTTCGGGATAGGGCAACCCTAGTGCTGTCATCTGGCAACTGACGTCTCTATCGGATTAACTCAACAACAGTGCATCGATGAACGTAATTCGTTTTTTGGCGATGAAGCACCATCAAGGACCAGTGTTTATCGATGGTTTATCGGATTCAATCGTCGCCGTAGTACACTCAACGACGAATTTCGTGAAAGTCGTCCAAAATCGATTGTTGTTCCGAAAAACATTGATACGGTGCGTGAACTGATACTGCAAGATCGTCATGCAACTTATCGTGAGATTGAGGTATGCTTGGACATTAGTGAGACCAGCATACATTCAATATTGCATAAACATTTGGCCGTAAAAAAGATTTGTTCGCGTTGGATCCCACATCATTTACAATTGCTCAAAAACAAGCTCGCGTCAGTTGGTCGCAAGAAATGCTCAAAAACTTCGATAGCGGTGCTTCAAAACATGTGTATGACATCGTGACAGGTAACGAATCGTGGATCTACGCGTATGAGCCCGAAAGTAAACAGCAGTCGACTATATGGGTCTTCCAAGGCGAGCCAAACCCAACAAAAGTCGTTCGTACTCGAAGCATTTCGAAGCAAATGGTCGCCTGTTTTTATGGAAAAAGTGGACATGTCTCAACCATACCATTGGTGCAACGTAGAACGTTCAATTCTGAATTTGTTTGCTACAAGTCTTTGGAGAAATAAGGAAAACCAACCGCCGAAGACGGATCATTCTCCACCACGACAATGCGAGCTCTCACACATCGGCTCGAACAAGTGGCTTTTTGAGCACTCTAAACGTCGATTTGATGAGTCATCCGCCGTATAGTCCTGATTTGGCACCCAATGACTTCTTTTTATTCCCGAACATCAAAAATAAAATGCGAGGTCAACGTTTTTTGATACCTGAAGAAGTGGTTGATGCGTTCAAAATGCATGTTTTGGAGATACCTCAATCGGAGTGGAAAAAGTGCTTCGAAAATTGGTTCACACGCATGCAAAATTGTGTTGATCTTTGTGGAGAATATTTTGAAAAACAATAAAGCCATTTTCGATGATAAATATTTGTTTTTGTTCTCTAATCCCGAAATATAAAAGGCAACCCTCGTATACCGCTAACAGTAGTAGAAGTAGGCATAGAAGAAATAGTGGAATTTAAAATAAGTTTAAAAAATAGAAAGTCCCCGGCGAAGATATAATTAACATTGTTATGATACAAAAGGAGGAAACGCTTTGGAAGACAAAATATCATACCTGATCCAAGGAACATTCAAGCAAACGCAACTACCCCAATAATGAAAAACCAACATCGTCACCCCAATTTTTAAAAACGCAGACGAGCAAGCTGCAAGCAACTACAGAGGAATCAATCTACTCAGTACTCAATATAGTTTTAAAACTGACAACCAGAATTAGGGCACAAAAATTATTACAACTGATACTTATGCGATGGACAAGGATTCGTGTATGAAAGCGATATTCGTTATCAGACAAATAGTGGAAAAATCACTAGAATTCATCAGACTTGTTTTTTCTGTTTCATAGATATAGAAAATACTTTTGTCAGTGCGCAGCTAATAACTACAAAAATGTGCTGGATAAGTATGAGCTCCCTAATAATTTATGGGTTTGGTAAATGACGTATATACAAGTAAATGTTGGAAATACCGAATACGATACCGATAAATATGGTAATTCGTCAAGACGACTCGCTAAGCCCATCAATATTTATTTATCGAATAATGTTTGGTTGCTTATATGTGAGGAAAACTACCACGTAATGCAACAATTTAAATTTCAAGATAACAAAACACGAGACAAAAATATCAATAATAACCACACGCTTACTGCTGCTGCACTGGAATGGTTTTGGGTGAATTTTTGAATTTTCACAGTATATTTAATCATAATAAATACATGTCACCCTAAAATTAACACTACCTATATAAATTACAATTTTATAGCTATTTAGGAGTTGGTTTTGGGTGACTTCCCATGCTATTTTATAAGGGTAAAATGATTTACGTCAGCAGCATGGGAAAGTACGCGTTTTCACCGGAGGAATGTGGCTGCTATTGTCCAACATCCTCTCTGGGAATTTTGGGGGTAGCTTGCGTCGCTACAAAGATTTTAAAAGAAGCAAAAAATAAAAAAGCATACTAAGTCAAAAATACAAAATTGAACATAATCTGCGTTGACATCGATGTGGTTGAAATAAGAAACAATGTAGATCATTTACATATGAGTTCTATCGCAGCTGTGAAAGAGTTAACCTAAATATCTCAACCAACAAAACAAAAGCAATAATAATAAGTAAGGAATTGGTGCCGTACAAGCTGTTATACAGAACAAAGTTATCGAACAAGCGATGAATTTAATTATCTTGGGGTCAACACCACGAGAACAGGCAACATACAGAATGACGTTATGACTCAAGCTAATAAGCCACCAAAATATTTGAAAGTTTCAATTAAAGGCGAGTTGTGAAATTACAACCTGTGATTTTGTCACAGTGACTTGTTTATCACTGGAATTGATAGTGACTGTCACCGGCAGTGGGTATGGAACTACGCCAAGTTTCGTACATGAAACTATGTAACTCCGCAGTCACTGATTCAAAAAAATGTATCTGAAGCGCGCATGGTGTAATATTGAATCTAAATGCGGAACGGCGATCCCAAGTCGGAGAGTTTATTAAAATACAATAACAAAGATTGACCAAAGCAGCAATGAATCCACTAGGAATATACAGTTTATCAAATCCATGTGCTGTCTGTGGCTAATACGTAATTAAACTCTCGCCACAATATTTCCCGATAGTTTTTATGATTCACACCCTGTGACGAAGTCACAAGTTTTTGTCACAGTAATTTAACCGGGGCAGTCACAGTTGAACCCGTGACAGAAATATGACAGTTTGGTCCGTCTCTGGTAACAATAGTTTCAAAAGCTCGAATATACTTCTGCTTCCTTCTCCACTTCCTTTTCGTCTTCTTCTTCATATTCTTCTTCTACGCTTTCCTATTCCTTTTCGTTGCTCTTTAATCACTTTAAATTTTACTCTAACTTATCACAAACGTCAATTAAAGTAGAAACACTGATATTGAACCTTCAGTTGCAACTGCAACTATTTTGCCTGTGGATGCATGAGAACGAACGAGGTTGGAGACTTTTTTTGTTTCCATTGCACGATTGTTGTATTATTTGGATCCTATCTTGACCGATGACGATAATCAGGCAGAATCCATTCAACTGTACCAATGGAAACGGCAATTTCTACAATAATTTCTGGGACTCTCCCTCGGCCATTAGCAAGCACTGTTTTCCCAATATGAACGATGTTTTCATCTGGGATCCCTACTGCTGGTACTCTCGATCTGGACTCATTTTAATTCTCGACGTGCCTGTGTTGCAAAAACTTTGATCTGTGCTTAGGTGATTGCGTCCGCGCCATAGATATTCTGAAATTATTCTTTAATTTAATTTGGAGTAGTTGTCTCCAGCGTCAGAAAATTAATAAGTGCCTTTTATTAAAAATGCTCCTCTTCATTTTTCACACACAATGGGTTGACGAAAAATGTATGACTTTTATGCGAATATCGACAATTGTAACAAATGGCATGGTGAAGTGAAATTTTCCTCATATTTTTCCACCAGACACCCCGTATTTGTAGGAACTGTACTGCATGGTTCTAGGTTATTTGCTCGCCACCACTTGCTCGCCGTCGTTAAGTCGCCACCGATTGTTCGATTGCTCGGCGAGGAAGATGCTCGCCAAGTTAGTTGCGTGCTGATTCAGCTACTCGCCAAGACGATTGTTCGTCATCCGTTTACTCACAGTACTGAGTATAACTGCACCAATGCAGAGTAACACCTCCTCCTTTTTTCCTTTTTTTTCACTTGATCTATCCACTTGATGGGTGATTCTACCTTCCCTTGTACAATTAACCTTTCTAGGGAATTTGGTTTGCGAGAAACATGACGAAAATATCTCACGATAGATTTTTGTATTATTGTCAATAGACGAGTTTCAACGTTAAGTTCTTGCAGAACAGAATTGTTGGTGCGAAGGTATTCGTAGGAGTCGTTTATATACCCACATTTCAGAAGCGTTCATCTGCTGCAGGTCAATACTCTTTAACGGAATGTTGCTATAGGAAATGTAAAAGAATGCTAAGAGGAAAATTTGCTAAATAGATTTTGATATTTTAAGCAAATATTATAAATAAATAGCTTTGAAAACAAATGCAATAATTCAAATATCGTTTGTTAATGTTAGTAGTATTTGTAAGCAACACATAAGTTTCTGGCGTTTGAATTTGATTCTGACTTTTAAAAGTTCGATTTTGAAATGGCGTTTCTTATTGAAACTCCGTCCAAGTATGATCAGCGTGCGGTCCTACAATTTTTATGCGCTGAGGATGTGCAGCCATTGCAGATTCATACACGAATGCAAGCAGTATATCGAAATACATGTATTGCGTACTAAAATGTGAAGGAATGGTGCCGAAAATTTAAGAATGGAAAAGAGGGGACTATGCATGAGCCGCGACCAGGTACACGATGTACTGCATTAACAGAAAACAAAATGACATGTGTGGAAGGCCTTCTTAGAGAAAATCGTCGAATTTCAATTAGAGAAATTTCAGAAATTGTTGGTGCGAGGATCTGTCCATACTATTGTTCGTAATCTGGGTTACAGCAAAGTTTGTTCGCAATGGATTCCTCGTCCCTTGTCTAATGAACAAAAAGCTTGCAAATGGGCTTATCTCTATAACAGCTCACAGACTATAGACAAAATGGTGACGACTTTCTTTCGTCAATAGTTGTTAGTGACGAAACTTGGTGGCAGTACTACGAACCATCCAGTAATTTATCGTTGATGCAGTGAAAATATTCAAATTCAATACCACGGAAGAAGTTTAAAGCACAACTTCTGCAGGCAAGGTGATATTAATATTTTTTTATCGAGCATAAAGGACCCTGTTGATAGAGTTTAAGGAACCTGGAGTAAATGTCAACGCAAATCTGTACAATGAAACTTTGAACAAGCTTCATCAAGCAATAAGATGGAAACATCCAGGAAAGCTTACGCGTGGGGTAATTTTGCTGCACGACAATGCTAGGCGTCATGTTGCTAATGTGGTAAAAGAAAAGCTTCAACGAAAGAAATGGACGGTTTTAGAGCATCCGCCCTATAGCCCAGATCTATCGCCTTACGATTTCCATATTTTTGGACCGCTGAAAAAGGTGTTAAAAGGTCGGTATTTTGAGTCTGACGCAGAAGTACAAATAGCTGTGGAAGACTTCTTCAATCAGCAGCCACAAGAATTCTATAAGCAGGGTATACGTCGGTTAGTAAAACAATGGGATAGGCGCCTTAACTGTGACGGTAATTATTTGTAATTAAATTGTTGAATACATTTTTTATAAAGCAAAGATGGTTTTCAATAGAACACACCTCGTATGTTCCTTTTAGTAATTCACAATTTTGATACTGAAGCGCTATGACAAATCGAGTTATTTTTGCTGCTTCAACTATCAACATTATATAGATGAATGTAGGATTTTGAGAATTACCAACAGCCCATACTAAATGCTTATAGATAGTATTTTATTTTTAGAATAATTGTTTGTTGACCGTCTGCTGGCGAGCAGTTGACGTGGCGAGTAAATAGTTGTCGAGCATATAGACCCGCGAGCAAACGGCAGGCGAGCAAACGGCAGGCGAGCAAATAGCGGCGAGCAAACGGTGGCGAGCAAGTAGAAGAACACCGTACTCACTATGATCATTAATTATTTGTCATAGAGAAATGACATGGAAAACATAAAAAATTGTACGATATTAATTCTAAGTGACCTACTGTTTGCAAGACTAAGTAATTTATGATGGCATAGCTTTAAATAATTATTTTTAATTTTTACGAAAAAGAAACTCGTTTAACAAATACAAGAACTAATTTTATTACCAAAAATGCCGAAATGCTTTCCTTCTGTTGCTAAGCAAATGCTCACTCTCCTTTTTAGAGGTGTTTTGTAACATTGCAACGCCAATGTTGGCAATTACATTTTGCAAAGCTCTTTGTAATTCTTCGGCTACAAGAATGCTATTTTGGAAAAAATCTTTTAAAAAACAAATATAAAAAGTCCAAAGTGAACGCCATTGGTATTAATTAGTCTATTATAAAACTCTTCTTATAAAAATAGTGTAGTTGATCCAGTAATGTGCAGCTGCGCCATCTTGTTGAAAGTACCCTCATCATGGTGAGGTTGATTAATGAATAGTCAGTTTTCATTTCTTTGGGTTGTCCGGTTACATTCTCATGGACAAAGAGTAGACTAAATGTCCTTCTCAGAGACATTGCAACCCAAACGCCCAATTTAACTGAATGCAATGGTGTTTCTATATAATTACGGGGTTTCTTTGAAACCACATCATTTACAATTTTTTCACTGATCCAGATACACAATTTTACTCCCTCTGTTAGATTCCCGAGCACCAATTGTCTTATAAGGATAATATTTTAAATTCTTGTGAAGTGCTTTCCCGCAAGTTCCATAATATACATTTGTTTGAACAGCTCATGATCTAATTAATTTGTTCGATATTTGGTCCATTCGGTTTAATATGTCTTGTAATGTATCTTCAGTCAAGACTGTCCATCTACCAACACATTTCCTTTTTGAAACACTACAGGTTTTAAGAAAACGATCAAGAATTCTGTAAACGTGTCTCACAAAAGAAGAATAAATTAAGTTTTCTGCATCAGCTGGAAGTTGGTGTAAAAATTCACTGAAGCACTGTTGCATAAAATAAACATATGCACCGTTTTCGTTTCGCTGTCCACTTCTCACATATGCTTTCAAAATAAATTTCAGCCGTTCAACTGTAAATGAGATTTCGGTGAACTGCAGCATAAATAATTCGATAGTCATAGAATTCAGTCAAGCATAGATAGCCTCTGCTGTTTTCCACGACGTCCTTTTAAGACAATCCTTATTTATCACGTTGTACCTTGCCATGTGTTTTTCAACGTTATGAATCCATAAAAAAGTATGTAAATAAAAAATAAATGAAGAGGTATTAGTTACTTTGCTTTATAAATTCAGAAAGAGCTGATAGTTGTAGATTTCAGCATTAAATAAGCAATGAAAAAGTATCAAAATGTACAAATTTACGTTTAAAAAGCAAAATACTTATATAAAACGTAATCGCATGTTAGATATATTACAGATTCAACAATCTGATATCAACTATAATTTATTGAAAGCTACTTTATCGAAGAACCGTTAGCGAACAACCATATGACAGCATTGTCAAGACATTGCTGACGAATTTCCGGTTGGTTAATATAGCGCCATCAAGTCCTTTTCATACATCAATCAAATATTCAGTTAACCTTATCTTTTCAATGGCAATAAACAAGGCAGATAAGATCTACTATTTAAAAAATTATTGGGAATCTCCTAACTGAATTATATATTCACAAAACATACAGTGCTTCCCAAAAGTAACGGATAAATTCTATAAAATCGTTGAGCAAAATATTTCATGCTGAATACAACAAAAAAAATTTTTTTTCTTAATTTCTCAAAACCCGTCGCAATGTTTACAGGACGTACTGAGAACATAAACTTCAATTGTTTTTACCACACATTGCTAAAACCGTATCAACGCCTGCTCGAATATTGGCACTTTGATTTGAATACATTTTGGTAAATATCCCCGTTATTTATCAACCGATTTTAAAAACTTTTTTTTGTTGTATTCAGCATAAAGAAAGCTATCAGATGACGTATCACAAGGGGTACTTTGCTATTTGAAATTTTAAAGTTGGAGTTGCTAGGGCTTAGGGGTTGAGGGGTGGGGGGTTGAAAATTACATCTCTAAATGACAATTTAAAAATAAAAATCGACGTGTCCGAGTATTTTTATGAAATATTTTTCTCAACGATTTTATAGAATTTATCCGTTACTTTTGGAAAGCACTGTATACATCATATATCCAGTATGTGCAAAAATCCCCAAGCAGCGAGCTTGAAACTTTTATGAATTTTGAATGCCTGAAATTCGACATAAACAGTAAAAAGCAAAAGCGTTATCTAAGAAGAAAACGCAAGAACTAAAAGCAAACGGCATAAGCGTGAGAAAGATAGCTGAAAGCTGAATAGAGGATGTATTAAACGGTACGAAGTAGATTAAATTAAGTGTAGGAATTTCAACAAAGAGGAAGTATTAAAGTAACTAGAAGAAACCGCACTTAATCCAGTAATATGAGTAAAAAACTAATTGACTTCTAGACATTTTGACAGTCGTTTCTTGTGCCCGACTTTTCTTTACGTCTTCCTAGCGGTTTTGACGTTTTAATACTTCACTTTATCATATTATGGGAATATAGATTTATCGATTTTAAGATTTTCTTCGAAACACATTCTTTAAATCTTCAAAAGTAAGAAAAAGAAAACAGATATCTCTCTGTGGATATATTGTGTGTCGCAAGAATTAAATACATGTCTTCAAGAAATTTTCAACAATCTAGTTAAAGAGTGTTTTGACATTTGAGGCTGCTTCACAGAGTTGCTCAGAAATCAGTAGTTAAACTTGCATAAATTTTAGTGTTTAAAATTCTTGAAAGTATACGATTGATCATAAAATATCAGTTCAAGAAATGTACCCAGACGACCATTTTAAGAATATTAAATATATTTCGATGATATCCAAAAATGAAATCAAGACAAGTTCATTTAAAGTAATTTTTGAAACAAAAAAAAAAAAAGCTTTCAACACCTTATTTTTAAAAAATAGGACTGGAGATTTATTAAAATCAAGCGCGGTCTAAGCCGAAAGTAGATTGTAATACTGACAGTTATCAACATGACAGAATGATTAATTAATTTTTAACATCGCCGTAGCCACCTAATTAAATTATGTTATACAACTAATTTAAGCGGTCGTTCGAAGAAACTTATTATTTACTAATTATCAATTACTCGATAAGCAAGGACAGCCAGAAAAATTGCCACTCTTAATTTTTAATTTGTGTTAGACTCCTGAATCAAATCCCAAAAGCAAGGGCGTCGGTTTTGAGACCCTGCATACAACTGAATGTAATCAAAGTAAAGGATTTGTAAACTCGCTTGCAAATTTTAGATTCTTACTATCAGTACATTTTTTGGATTTTCTTCTTCTTCTTCTTCGAGTGCTTTCTCTCTTAAGAGACGTAGGGATCTTCTCTCTATGCGTTGTGCGTTTAAAGTATGTACTACAGACATAAAGAACATACAGCTTAACTTAGTCTCCGAACCACGAGAAGTGTAAACACTTCTACCTCAGAGAAGATTTGCTAGGCAGTATACCTACCTCGCTGATTTAAAATTACCTTGCGAGGGAGAAAGGCCGTTAAAAACCGATGTTCCGGTGTTGGAAATTGAACCCAGCACTTTCGGCGTAGAAGTCTAACATGCTAACCTCTAGCCCACAACTGCTCCTACATTTTCCTCAGGTATTTAAAAAATTGTCCTATATTTTTTTTTGTGTAGTTTACATTATTATTAACAATGCTGTATGTATTTTTGAGGCGGGCGAGTGCGATTCGCCGCGATTTGCCGAGCCCTGGTGATAATTTAAATTTGCGAACTTTTAGAGAACCTTAATTGCTATTCTCAAATGTTATACGAGAGCAGCCTTTTAAGTTTTTACAAACGAGCACTAGGTGGCACTATTGAGATGTGTCATTACTGTTTTTGTAAAATTTGACATTTGTTATTGTGAAAACAGTGGCAACTTAGAAATTGACCGAGTAGTTTGTTTACGGTGAACGTTTAAAAAAGCCATTTTGTGAAAAAATGGCAATTTCACGTGTAGGTTTTCGTTGGATGATTTTTTACGATTTTAGTAAAGGCCTAACTTAACAACAGTGCATAGAATCGCTTCGTTCAACTTTCGGTAATGTTTACAATTTGTTTGCAGAATTTCGTCGACGTCGTACGTCCGTCAGTGAAGGTCGACCAAGATCGGTTGTTATTCCAAAAAACATCGATACTTTACGCAATATGATTGAAGAAGATCGACATGTGACTTACAGTGAGATAGAGGTATCCTTAGGTATATCGAAGACTGTAGTACATTCGATTTTGCATTAACATTTAGCTATGAAAAAGGTCTGTTCCCGATGGATTCCGCATAATTTGACCTAAGCTCAAAAAAAAGGCTCGTGTTAATTGGTGTATGGAAATGCTCAAAAAATTCGACCGAGGAACTGCAAAATTTGCATCGTAACAGGTGACGCAACTTGGATATATTCGTATGAACCGAAAACTAAGCAATAATCCACTGTTTGGTGTTCCGAAATGAACCGAATCCCACAAAAGTTATTCATTCACGAAACATTTCCAAGAAAATGATCGCTTGTTTCTTCGATTGTACTGGACATGTTGCAACCATTCCTTTCGAGGATCGAAGGACAGTTAACGCTAAATGGTATACAACAATTTGTTTGCCAGAAGTAATCGACGAAATCAGGGAAAACAACCGAAAACGTCGCATCATGACAATGCCAGCTCTCACACAGCACGTCCAACAATTGATTAGTTGAAGGAGAAAAATGAATTAATGTCTCATTGCCCGTATTCACGTGATTTATCGCCTAACGACTTCTTTATGGTCCCGAATGTCAAGCAAAAAATGCGTGGACAGCGATTTTCATCACCCCAAGAAGCTGTTGAAGCCTTCAAACCCCATGTTTTTGAGATACCAACTCCAGAGTGTAAAAAATGTTTTGAGAATTGATTTGAATGCATGCAAAAGTGTATAAATCTTAAAGGCGAATATTTTCATAATTGCAAAAGTAGGGCAGTTCTTACGTGATCATTTATAATGTCCAATTCTGTACAGTTCTTCAAGACGGCACGGAAAAAAAGTGGCGTGGATGTTAATAGAATTTACCGCTAACTAATTGTAGATTAGATTTGCGGTTTCACGCAGGAGTAATTTGAATAACAAAATCGACCACTTTTCAATTTTTCGCTGTTTCAACACAAAAAGATTATGCCTAATATTGCAAAAACAGTAACAAACACGTAATGATGGTATTTTTCCCATAATTACAAGAATTATTTACACCGCAAGGTGTACTTAAAGCCGACGAGAAGCACTGCGGTGCATCATCATTAAGCAAGCCAAGAAGTCCACATTTTATCTAATAACAATGCTGTTCTTCGTCTGCAGCGGTGTTTATATCCTTATTAGTTTAAAAGTATATGTTCTCACGACAAAACATGCACGCACAAATTTAAATCTCTTAATTGTTGCCTGTTGCGCTTCAAGACTGTTTGATATTTGCAAACCGTGCACAAGGAAATCGCTGTCTGCATTTTTATTATTTTATTAGGGCTATCCGGGAAGGAAAGATGGCGTGTGAATTTCAAATGAAACCCGAGGAGTGTTTCACAAACATAAGAATACTTTCTTGGCAATATTTCATAATCTAAACGAAAAGGTTTTCCGGAAAAACAAGAACCATAAAAAATAACAGTAAAATACGAACTTCGAAATTGTAAAATATGTATAACAGCTTCTGTCATTTTAAGCTTGAAGAAGGAAAATGGAATTATCAAAAAATTTTTCCCGACAGAAGTTCAATCTAAGGTCGGTCTAAAATTCATTAAAATGCATGCGAAAGAAGCACGACATTAATTTTGAGGCTCAGAAAATCGAAGCCACGCCTTAATTAAGCATTCACATTTTTTTAAATTTAAATATTTGCTCCTTGTTAATGGTGCTTGAAATTTAAATAACGAAAGTACTTTCTGTTTGCCTAATTAACTCATCAGGCTATTACTTAATATTTACACAAAAAACCGAAGGTAAATAACCTAATACAACTGCACAAATATGATGAAATCGTAAGACATGTTACAAACAAGGTAATAACAGAAGCGACTAATGAAGGGTCTACAGATCTTTCAAACGGACTAAGAAGCGAAAAAACAAGAAGACGCAAAGCAAATTGCCAAAGTAAATGATGTCCAGCACGCGATTTTATTCGGCTGGTTTGATTCGAATGATGGGTAATTTTGATAATTGCCATATCCCACGAAAATAATGCGACATTAAATTTCAATTTTTTGCCTCACTTTGTTTCGAGAAAGTTGAGTGCACGTTGGAACGAAAAATATTTACTGAACACTTCGCTAATCGCCGTAATTATAGAGTTCGTTTTATCAATTTAAGAAAGCTCTAGAGAAAACTTTGAAGCTCGACTGCGTCAAGAGGCTTTACGTAATAACTTCAATTATCTCAAAAGTAGGAACTGCTCCCCACTGTCTGTAGTTATTAGACATCTTTTGAATGTAATTCTACCAATTATATATCATTTTTAAAGCTTTCATTTAATGACTTTAAGATATAGTCCCGAGAATTACCTAAAGTCGATTAAACTTTGAAACGTTGAGAACAGAAAGCTATTTCCTTTATTTCAGTGTGGATTAAAGTTTGTTATCTGTGAAAACTCTTATCATCAGAAACATGACCAAATGTGAACGCTTACTAGGAAAGACCAATTTAATGAAAAATATATTCTTTAATACACGTAAGAAGTTCACAAAATATTGCGAATGTCACAAACTACGAATACGATTGTGTGTATTTTGTCGACAGCCTTAAACATTTCATATAAGGTACTGGTAGGTTGATTAAACAGCGATTGTAAAAAAATAAATTAAAGAAGGTTGTGGACGTGAAAACGTATGGCGAACTCTTTGGGTATATAGTGTGTTGCGTGAGGCTAAGTTCGCCCTATTGCTGAGCAAGTAAATAAGATTAGGTTATAAAATGTCGGTATCAAAACAAAAGATACTTATTTACATGTAGGTAATAAACGTAAAAATAAAATTTATTTTTAAATAATGGTATATAAATAAGCATTATAGAAGGTGAATAAAATGTACATCTCGAATGCATGTATGTGTTTTTAGTTTCACCCCATTAATCGGAGTTTTAAAAATAGGATATTTTAGGTACGCCCAAACGAAAAAGTCTAACGGTGCGGGGTGACCAAGCTGTCAGTGCATTCCTGTTTATAAAATGATTGTCAAAGGATTCCTGCAGGTATGCGGTAGTTTCACAAGTTGAATAAGCTATAACCCCAGCTTGTTGGAAGAATCCATTCTGCAATTCATGTACTGTATTGATAAAAGTTTGAAGAATTGTTGTGTGATATTTCTACGCAGTCAATGTGCCGTTGGAAAATAGTGGAGCAAGTAATCGCCTTCAGCCTAAACCTATACACATACCTGTTTTCTCCTGGGGAAGCGTTTTCCCAAGGTAAATATTTGGTTTATGAGTATACTACATTTTTATATTCTACAAGTTTACATAACCCTTTACTTCTTCTTCTTTCTCATTTCCCATTTATGCCTCCCGGCGTTGGGTCCTCTAGCCATTTCCGGTAGTTGTTACGATCTCTCGTCATTCTTCTAACGTCTTCGATGTTTTTTCCTCTTTTCCTGGTCGCCTCCTTGATGTTATCTTCCCATTTGGCTCGGGGTCTACTTCTTGATCTTCTTCCTTTTGCTCCCATCTCGTAAACTATCTGGGCTATCTTTCAACGCCCATGCGATTGAGGTGTCCATATCACTTTACTTGATATCCAGAAATCAAACACGGACAGCAGAAGCTGGTGCACAGCCGTTAAGTAGTAAGGAAACATGCCCAAATCCTTTTTTATTATGAGCTAACAAGTTTCATAAGACAGGTCAGCTTGCTGGGAAACAGCCCATATTGAAGTTGCAGGTATGTTAGTAAAAATTTTGTTAACATTCCGAATGTTTTCTTCCTTCCAGTTTGTCGAATGACAGTCGGCCGCTGCGGTATTTTCTTGCTACGCCAGCCTGTTTCACGAAACAGGGAAACAGAGGGAAAGATACCGCTCAAACGTGTTCACCGTTACTATACTTCTCACCTAGTAAGAAAGGTATAAATAATATAAACGTTACGCATATAACATGTATAAGTAAAATAAACAAAGTACTCCTCTTTTTTCTGTTTTTTTATCGGATTTATTCATCTTCTCCTATTCTTCTTCTTCATTATCAATATCTTCAATCTTCTTTTCCGTGTTGTCTATTTCTTCTTTAGCATCTTTCATCTCTTTTTTAATATTTGTCAACACTTCTCCAATACCTTCATTATATTCCCTAGTATCTTTCATATCTTCATCAGCATCGTCTATCTGTTATTCATTATTTCCTAAAACTTCTTCAGTATATTTTCTCTCGTTTTTAGTACTTTCTACCTTTTCTCAGCATCTTCCATATCTTTTTTAACATCTGTCACCTCTTGATGTTCCATTTCTTCATCAGCATCTTTTTCAGTATCGTTTACCACTTCCTTGGTACATAACATCTCTTCTTTACTATCTACCACCTCTTCATCCATATCTTTAATTTTTTTATAGTATCAACCACCTCTTCTTCTACCAGTATCTTTTGCCTCGTCCTCAGTATCTGCTACCACTTCCACGGCATCGTCCATTTCTTCTCTCATATCTATCACCTCTTCTTCAATATCTTTAATCTCTTCTAGAGTATCTTCTGTCTCGTCCTCAGTATCTTGTATCACTTCTACGATATCGTCTCCCTCTTCTTTAGTATCTGCCAGCTCTTCCTCAATATCTTTAATCTCTTCTACAATATCAACCATATTGTCTTCCACAGCATCTTCTATTTCTTCTTCAGTATTTCCTAACACTTCCTTGGTATCTTCTATCTCTTCTTTGATATCTACAACTTCTTCGTCAATATCTTTAAACTCTTCTACAGTATCAACCACATTTTCTTCCACTGTATCTTTTACCTCTTCCTCAGTATCTTCTACTCCGTCCTCAATGCATTCGCGCTCTTCTTCAGTGTATTGCACCTCTTTTTTAGTATTCGGCACCTCTTCCTCAATACCTTTAGTATCTTCCCCAGTATCTTTCGTTTCTTCTTCACGCTCTCCTATCTCTTCCTCAATATCTTCGTTATTTTCTACAGCATCTCCCAGTTCTTCCTTAGCAGCTTCCATCTCTTCTTCAGTTTCTTCCACCTGTTCAGGATTTTCCATCTGTCCTTCGGCAGTACCTGCCATCTCGTTCTCGGTATCTTCAGTTTCTTCTGTACCTTCAGAATCGACCAGCTCGTCATTTCGTTCGAAATCTTCCGTCAGATTCAATTCTTGTTCGTCTTTCCGTGTGGTGTTATTACTGATATAACTTTCGGTTCTAGTTTTATGTTTCAGACTGGTAATTTGCTCATTAAATTCTTTCTTATCAAAATCTTGTTCCATTTCTGCAATATTGAAAATAATACTTAATATGCTGCGTTTACCTTGCTTGATAGCTTGAAGTATAGAGAATTTAGGAACAATAACTTTATTCCTTTGCAGCCTTTCTATTCTAACCGTTGATGTATAACTTTTTTGTTTGTTAAATGCTAATCTAATCGATAATTACTATTAATAATCATTATATAATGGCTAATATAATTATTAATCGCAATTTATAACTCAGGAGTAGAAACTACACAATTGAAAGGGTACATAACCTCACATCGGTATAAAAGATTATCATTTTACCATCAGTTTACTCAGTTTATTCAATGTTGCCAACTACTTGCCCAGAAATTTTACACAAAATTCAGTATTAGATTGGCTAAAATACGCAGTAAAATATTACATCTAGCATGTAGAAATACCGTGAAAAATACAAGGTGAGTCTTCTATGCAAAATGTAACAAGTGGTTGCCCCATATAAACGCAATAAAAAGTGGTTTTGTTTTGTTCTCTTAATACCTGTTTAAAAAACCTTATGAGATCTCCTAATACACCTTAAAAACGTTGTGAATTTTGTGCGCCAGTACAAATTAGTATTAACCTGAAATCTAAAACGAAACAAAAGTACATATAACTGAAATCACATGCCGGAAAAAGAGGTACGATAATACAATATTCCCGGATACATTTAAATGAACCGCTACCGTTTAAAAATTAGTTTGTGTCAACTTTTATCAATTGCAGTCATTGAGGCATTATTTTATCAAGTATAAATTAATGTTTAAAATAATTAAAAAATCATATTCCCGAAATACCACTATTATATGTAATAATGACATTACCCAACAAGTGTCTAAATAGGGTAATGTTTAAACTAAATATTTACAATACCATACGCTTCAGAAGCGTCGTTAGGAGAATAGTTTAGAGGTGGAGGGGATGCTCTGAGAGTTTGGGTGCTCAATTCGTGCTAAAGGGTTGCTTCATTAAAAGTAAAGTAATAATTACAACAAAGTTTATTGCACTTACTGATTTAATTGCTCGGTAAGAAGTAATTTATTGTACAGCTGAACCTTAAGCCATTCGTAATTTGCTTATACTTAATTCTACATAGTGAATGCACAGTTAGAATTAAATGATCAAAATACAGTATTATCTTAATTGAGCCTATAAAACATTGGAAGTTATGGAAATCCAGCTTGTTATTTCTTAAATTATCAGTTCTATGAATTATTTTCAATGTTTTGTATTAATTAGGTAACAACGTAATTAAAGAAATACGAGAGACACTTAAGAAGACGTATCGTCTCCTGCTAAACAAATCAATGTCTCCCTGGATATATTTTATATAATTGGTTTGAAGATTGAATTTTTCTCTAGAGGGTAGCACCATTAAGCTATTTCAAAAATAGTGTTTTCCATAAGAAATTCATACAAATTTAAAAGTTCTGACCGCTTATTGTACCACCTATAGTAACATAATCAGTAATTTTATTACGCTCCAACGTGAAAATATAGCAATAAGGAAAACCTTGCGTACTTAGTGACTTAATACTTTCGTCATCCCCTTTATTACAGATAGTTTTGCTAAATGGTCCGAGGATTTCTCGTATAAAAAAGAATATATGTCACAATATAATCTTCTCGGATCCCTTACTCAACAGAGCTTTGAAATGTAACTCCATTATCTTCCACAATTCCAACTCTTAAACCTTTTACCGAAAATAACTGTAATCATGTTTAATATTGCCATAATCCAGATCTAACTTGTTAAAAATAATGATGTTCTTTTTGGAATAACACAAACTGTTGCACCATTCATAAATAATACTTAAAGTCATTTAGAATTTCTGTAACCAAAAGTAATAATGCCATCCTGGAAGGAACTCGATTTGTACTCCCTCCTGGAATAACAAGCAGTAGGAGATAAGGCCAATTGCAATTAATATTAAAAAATCAACAGGAAGATCTTATTCTCATTCTTTAAGTTTCTTTATATTTTGGCCACGTAAATCTGAACAATTTAAGTCGTTTAAAATTGGCAAATAATCGCATTACCATATCCTGTAACCCCTTTTATCGTAAAGCTTTAAACGGGAATTTTAAGGGACAATTTGATCCTCTTTAAGGTAGGAATATCGCCCATGAATTTGTTATATCTCCAACGGTTTTAGTTTTATAGCTATTTCCACGGTTGTGTGATGAGCCTGAACCGTCTAAATGTTCTAATAAAATTTTTACTCTGCCATCAGCCTGACCTAGCGACTTTAAAATCGTTTTTCTCTCAACACAGTACAAATTGAAAATTGTGCTAATGTTTTCGCGAGTAGACTTTATTTTCCTCGGCTTCAAAGAGGTGGTTACGAATTCTATTTTTTAATTTGAATAGAAACGAGGCATAAATCGTAGAAAGACGGCTTGAATTAAATTTAATTTTCTACCGAGGAAATTAAAGTTACGTGCAATCAATGTTAACTTTTTAAAGCACGTATGGAATTCGGAATTTTCCCACCCAGTACCAAGTCTACAGTTTTCTCAGGCGTGTCGTCAGATAAAACGTGATAACACGCAACTGTATCGTTCTTTTCTGATTTATTGTAACCTTTTAATTTACAGTTGCCGTAAACTTCTGCAAACGTAAAGATTAGCCGAAAATGGTTAAAATAATATTAACAACTATATAATAATACAGTACAGAATTGTCTAGGGAAAACCAAATATATGTACTTATTTAAACTTTGCAGTTTATAATATTTACAACAATTATATAATGTAAAATATAGAACCGTTGCTACAATTAATTTTATTGTAGAACACAAGATGTACGAATGCATTTTATATCATGCCAAGTGATTACGAACTTGTAAGTTTGAATTGCATGATAAACCTTGATAGATTCTATACAAGTTCTTTCAGGATCTTTAATACATGAAGCTCCACTGGCTGCCTTAAGAGAGTCTAGTTATCACTACTTTGGCATTTTTTCAAAATATTTAATAAATTTCAAAACACATACGCATATATGTATAAACCGAAAACTAACAAATACGCATATGTACGTGTATTGATTTTATTTACATATGTACAATAAATCGAAAAGGAACTTGAATTAACACAGTTTAGTGTTTAAACGAACAAATCTCATTTTGTAGCTGGTTAAATTCGGCGTATAAATTGCTTGATAAACCTTAATGAATTCTATTTATGAAGCTTCTTTCAGGATTTGTAATAAATGAAGCTCCAATGACTGCCTTAAAAGAATTCAGCTATCAGTTAAAACGTAAAATACTAACAATACGCATGCTACATACTGTATTCCATCTGTACAAACTGAAATACTAATAAACACGTACATGTATTTATTGATAAAATATAAAATAAATTAACAAAAACACTTAAAATAACACAGTTTAGTGTCTGAACGAACAAAAATCTTTGTTTAAATTACTTGATAACCCTTAATG
>JABXWE010013640.1:0-46793 GCA_014611495.1 Limonius californicus
AGCTTAATATTTTATTTTTATAGGGTACATATAATTTTAGGTAATTTTTCCAGGTATTTATCTTTTTCAGGCCAATTGTTTTTTTTTATATCTTCTGTCAAGCTAATATTTACAGGTGTATCAATTTTGAGGGTAAATAAATTTTATTATTATTATTAGCATTATTAGGTAAATATTTTCCTAATGTTAATATTTTCTTCCTTTTCCTTCTGTATTTTTTTGTGTTTTCAGATGTTTCTTCTTTCAAGTTAATATTCTTTTCGACAAACATTATTTCAGAATATTTTTTCTTTGAGGTTAATATTTTCTTTCAGGTTTGTATATTCTTTTAGGTTACGGTGACCATACGTCCCGTTTTTAACGGGATTGTCCCTTTTTTAGCTTGTCCCGAAAAACTCAAAACGGGACGCGAATTGTCCCGTTTTCTAGTGCACGTGTAGTGATTTCTATAATTTTCTTCTGATGAAGCCCAAATTATTACAAGGTATTAGTGGATCTAAGAAATATAAAACCCAAGAAGCGTCTCCTTCCACATCCACTGTGTGGTGCCTAATGGGATAATCCAGAGAAAATATTGATATCCCCCCCTCCAAATATCTTCTGTCCCGTTTTTTTTATTTTACAAATCTGGCCACCCTAGGGTAATATATATTTTCTTCCTTTTTTACATTTTCTCTTCAGGATAAAAATTTGATCAGGTATCGAATCGAATTTAAATCAGCTTCAATGAAATTGCATACATTAAATAGAGTGGAATAGGCGCTCAGGGGAGACCACTATTTAAAAAACGCATCTTGTACTCTACCTCTTGATGTGATGTGGAAATCGGGCAGTAATTGTTTTTTTTTTGTTTTTGTTTTTTTTTTACTTTTGAACATAACGAGTCTACTGGAATGTCGGAATAGAATGGGATGCCATCATCACCTACCATCTACTCAATGTTCTCTAAACTATGACCACACGAGGATGAGGTAATATTAGAATCTAGTCGAAATCATATACATCATGTTTACATTTTTTTCCGGGTGAAAGGTAAAATTTGGTTCTAATAATATTGTTAAATGAAACTCCTACAGATATTTAGAAGAAATTATGTTTAATTATGTGCTATTTTTACACACGCAAATTGTGCGTTCATTTATTTTTTAAACACCCCGTAAATGTAAATGCGGATTTCCGTGATTATGTTGATTTAGTAATCATTCACATTACCTAGCTGGCCCATTGTAATCCTGTGGTAATAAGTGTTGCACTTTCGTTTTTCTAAAACGAATACGAGAAGTACCTTGTACGCTTCTACTCCCATTCAATTAAACATTTTATTCAATATTGGACGGTCTTAGCATACATGGCCGACCACCACCGCCTCTTTTTAGACCAACACCTCTTCTCTTTTGTAATCGTCAGTTCGTTTAATAACTGTGTGGGTTGGATGTCTTCTATTTGGATAGAATTCAGCATATAGCCTTGCCGCTGCGTTGCAATTACCACCAACCTCTCCAAGAATCCAAATCATGTCAGTCAAAATTGTATTCCCTTAATGCGAGTAATATGGAATTTACAAAAGAGAATAGAAAAATGGGTTCGGCAGGTGTAAAATTCGGAACAACGGCGGCGTCAAATTAAATAGAAATTGCTATCAGCCTTGCTTAGATTTGCCTTAGTGCCATATCTAAATCTTGCGTTTTCAACTAAATCTGCAATTTGAACTTATGCAGAAGTCATTTTTACTCTTAATATCGTAAGTTTATTGATGAAGATCTACTTTTATCGGTAATATCTATTAGTTTAGCTTTGTTGTGAAAAATACGCAACATTCGAATTTTAATTTCAAGAAGTTCCTGCGAAAAGGCTACACTAGTAAAAATAAATATTTAAGCTGTTCTGTGTGTAGCATGCACTGCTGAACAACACTACCATGCATTTTATCTCAACTTATGGGACACCCCATATAAAAAGAATTAAAAAACTCTATTATGAATTCCATTCAAGATTTTCGCACAGTTTTATCTTTAATGCCTGTAGCGATATGGAAATGTCAAATAATTTCCATTAGAAATAATTGGTAGTCTTTGACTTTGCAGTTCCAAAATAATCCATGGGCGTACTAAAGTATAACACACCTACTGGTAGTTCTTTAATAATTGTAAGACACTATGACGCCTTCAAATAATTTCCTAAGGAAATTCCTGTAAATTAGATAAGTAATTCGTTGATTAATATCAGCCTCCCGGAACCTCAATCGAAGATGGGCGGTTCTCAATAAAGTCAAATAAATAAAGTAATTAACTACTCGTCAATCACCGGTAAGGGCGCCACCAGCTTGAAAGATTACGCTGATAATAATCCAGATGTAAATTTAGTAAGCTGGACCTCAGGTTCGTAACTTACCTAATTGCTTCGTCTTTACAAAATTATCAGAGATAGGGTAACAATAAATAATAAGACCAATTGCAACAACGGTAATTTAATGATGCAAAAAAAAAATAACATCAATAAAGTAATTTCCCCAATAACATGTATAATAATTGTGCTAATATGCACAAGAACCCTGTATACGTACACACCACCCGTACCATTCACTTAATATAGTGTTAAATAAAATTGAAGTAAACGAGCAAAGTAAAAATACTGCGTTTGACAATTAAAAACGGCGTTTAAGAAGCAAAATACACCCTATCCGCTGAAAGTACTTTCAATAGATATAAGCGCTCTGTAAACATAAAATATCCTAGATACAAATCCGTATAAACGCAATATTACAGCTCCAGCTGACGTACCCTGTATATATCAAGTGAAATTTACGTTAATATGCACGAAATACGTAACACGCTAATATACAAAAGTATTAAGATAAACAATGGTTCACAAACACGTGAAAGAATTTGAAAGTTAAATTATAACTCGTAAGCAGTACAAATTAAACAACGAGCAACTAACTCGACTTCAAAATTAATAAATAATATGAATTGAAATCACTTTCCTGAATGCTTCCATCTGAGCGGAAAATCCCGTAGCGGCTTCACGTTCACACGTGCCCTAGATGTGTCGATCGGTACGGCTTTGAGTTCCAATTTCTCGCAGACAGCGAATTCAGCAATTCAAAACGTAACTGTGGCGAAAGCTTACAGCCCCAACTGGTTGTTTAAATTAAGCTTACAGCCCCCAACTTGTTGTCAATCAAAATCCGATTGACGTGAACAAAAGATTAAACGACGATCAAAAATCGGTCAAAGACCTACGCCGAGAACCCACAATTCCCAACGGATTACGATGTATATAAAGATTCACTCAATAAAACGAGAAGAACTCTCAAGTAAAATATACTTAAACGGAGCAATCTATATCGACGTTCAATCAATTCTAAAGATCACAGGAAGATGATTACCGGAAGTGAAAGGTTTCCAAGAATCAACTCGCGCAGCTCGTAACGCGCAAACTCAATCAATCATAAGCGAATCAGCAAAGTAAGTTGCAAACCAATCAGGCGCGAAGAATACCGTTACAACACACCGAATTATTTATACATTTAAGCCTTCTGTTAAGATTTTTCTTACAGTGCTTTATCTCTTACGAGACGTAGCGATCTTTTCTCCTATGTCTTTGTTGCGCTTTTAGAGTGCCACAGACATAGAGTACCTACAGTTTATCGGAGGCTCCGAATCACGGGAAATGTAAACACTTCTAGTCCAGAGAAGATTAATTACTTGGCAGAATACCTCGCTGGTATGCCATTGTCAAAAATCCGACGTTCCGGTACTGGGATTTGAACACAGGACCTTCACCGTAACAGTCTATCGCGCTAAACTCTATCCCGCGACAGCCTCCTGTTAAGATTAGTATTGTGAAAATTACACATGAACACTACAATATTGACTTGTACTTTCAAGTCTCAGTTGCTCTTAGAAGTGTGTTGTTTTGTTTATAATTTCGTGAAAATCGTTTCCGTACTATTTAACACTGCAATATTTTCTAATAGAAGAAAATAGTCTTCAAATGTTTTGACATACGATTGTCCTACCAGTTCATATTTACTTCCATAATACTGACCGGTAAGGGAATAATACAAAACTCGAAAATAGTCCAGTGGCGTACTTTGATTCATTACAGCAAAATAATTTATTAATTGTATTAGACAACACATTATGTTTATAGCGTAAGCCTTCTATTAATATTGGCATTCCTAAAATTCAAAGATGTAATAAAATTAATTTCTTTCATCACTTCCGAGTTACCTAATAAAGTAAAATTTTAAAACGTATCTAACACGGGTTATTGTGTAAACTTATAGTATTATACACAGGGAGGCTAACAATGCACTGTACAATGTTCTATTGTTTTTACGTTAACAATACTGACTGAATGTGTAATACAATCAGTTGTAGGAAACTACGATGTGTTTGAATTAGATTCTGACTTTTAAAACTTCGGTTGTGAAATGACGTTTGTTGTTGAAAATCCGTCCAAGTTTGATCAGCGTGTGATTCTACAACTTTATGCGTTGAGAGTGTGCAGCCATTGCAGATTCATACGGGAATGCAAGCAGCGAATGTAAATTCATGTATTGCGTACCCAACTGTGAAGGAATGGTGCCGAAAATGTAAAAATGAAAAAGAGGGGACTATGGATGAGCCGCGACCAGGTGCATGGTGTACTGCATAAACAGAAACCAATATGGCATGTGTGGAAGGCCTTATTAGAGAAAATCGTCGAATTTCAATTAGAGAAATTTCAGAAATTGTTGGTTGGAGTGTAGGAACTGTCCATAGTATTGTTCGTAATCTGGGTTACAGCAAAGTTTGTTGGCAATGGATTTCTCGTCTGTTGTCTAATGAACAAAAGTGATTGCGAATGGGTTTATCGTTGCAACACCTCACGGAGTATATCCAATATAGCGATGACTTTCTTCTGTCAATAGTTGTTGGTGACGAAAGGTGGTGCCATTACTACGAGCCATCCAGTAACTTATTGTCGATGTAGTGGAAACATTCAGGTCACCACCACCGAAGAAATTTAAAGCACAACCTCCTGGAGGCAATGTGACATTTTTTTCGACCATGAAGGACCCTTGTTGATAGAGTTTAAGGAACCTGGAGCGAATGTCAATGCAAACTTATACAATGAAATTTTGAACAAGCTTCATCAAGCACTAAGACGGAAACGTCCAGGAAAACTTACGCGTGGATTATTTTGCTGCACGACATTACTAGGCCGCATGTTGCTAATGCGGTAAAAGAAAATCATCAACGAAAGAAATGGAGGGTTTTAGAGCATCCACCATATAGCCCGGATATATATATATATACATATATACATAAAAATTGTCATTGAGACACCCAAACCGCATACTCATTGCTATTGCGGCACCCAAAAATACCAAGTGGCACCCGGCATTGGGTGCCACAGTGTTTCGTGTGTATAAATTCGTCCTACGCTTCAGAAAGGTCAGTAACCTCGCTTAACAAAAAATAGGTCGGGAGCCATATTGACACCCATTATTCTGGGATATACAGTTTAGTTCGTTGATTTTATCATAGAGGTCGCTTTGTTATATACACGTATATAAAATTATTTAAATGTTGTACATGTGGCACCTTGCCATGCGTTGTATTTTCCGGCACCCATTATTTGGCAACACCGCTATAGTATATTACGCTCCAAGATCGGTAAGTCGCTTTTAACAGATCGAGAAACAGTTGGAAATACGAGACCCTTTGCGCTTCGATTTTCTAATTTGCGAAATCTGTTGTAAGCATTTGACGATCGAGCGTCGTATAAAATTTTTGCCTTGTTTATTGTTATTTAAAAATAAAAAATGTATTAAGAGTATTTTTTATATAAATGAAGTATTAGCAATCAATCGGTTAGAAGTAGTGACATTAGGTAACTTGATTTTACGTTGGTTGTAAATTAGTACAATATAATATAATAATAAAACACTCGTGCACAAATTATACCTCATTTTAGGCAATGCTATATTTTTAACTGTGTATCTATTAAAAGAAAAAACCACATGAATTAAATATCTAATTACAGCTGTCATTTTTTTGACATTAGCTTTAAATAACTGTAATAATTGCCCGAATGCAGTTTTCAATGTGGTAATAAATAAATACCTTTTGCATTTTTTCGTAGTTATTGTATTTGGAAGAACGTGTTTGTTATGGAACCGGTAAACAAGTAACAATAGCTTGGTTGTTTTTTGTTTTATTGTTTACAATGCGATTTATTGGATAAATAATATTTAGAATGTTTGTGAACAGATAATTATGACCTGAGAGAGTTACTTCCGCGGCCGCAGCTTTAAAGACGAAATTAAGTTAGGACCTTATTGTAGGAGGTTGTAGGGTGCTCTTTTTTAAATATCGTAGAGCCACCATGTACAGGGTGTTCAAAATTAATTTTCACATTTTGAGAACTTCAAAGTTATTTTACTCAACTTTTGCAAATGGAACACCCTGTATATTTTTTAACAATGTTATGTAGTATTAGGTAGCGAATATTTTTTGTATGTACATCCTTATGGCTATTTGTAACCACTTTTGATTTATTGAGGAAATAGTTAAAAATTCAGCAACATTTATTAAAAAAAATTAAGGTTTTTTCAAATAAAACAAAACACCATGTTTATGTAGCCCATAAAAACAGCATGCGTTTTTTCATTGGGTGCATTTTGTGTTTGTGTCTCGATGTCACACAGCACATTAGTGAATTTATTTGGTTGTTTGTGTTCGACAAAACAATAAAACATCTGTTCGCTAGCAATCGTTTTGCACAAACGTCAAAGGTATATTTCTCGCAGTTATCGACCATCCGTTTGTATTTGTATACTGTAGTAGTTGAGTTTTCCAAAATGAATTTTAATAAAGAACTTGTAACATGATTTTTGTTTTGGGCGAGTCGGAAAGACTGTTTGCTTGCCAATAGAATATACCACTAAGGGTATCCTGAACGAGGCTTCCAAAACCTGCTTGATCGATTTGTGGAAACCGGCAATGTACAATATAAAAAACGTGAATGAATTAAAAATGTTGTGAACGAAGAAAATGAGTTATCTGTTGTGCTGACAACGATTGAGGATCCCCATATTAGTCAGAAAGAAGTGAGCTCAGTAGGTAGTAGGAATAAGTAGACGTACTGTTGGTCGAATCTTAAAAAAAAATAAGTTTCATGCATGTCACATTCAAATGCACTAGGAATTAAGTGATGTCGATTTTCCAAAGCGTTTAGAGTTTTATAATTGGGCCAGAGGTAAGATGCAAGAAGGTGCTATTTTCTTCAACAATGTTTTGTTCACTGATGAGGCAAATTTTCATAAAAATGGATTTGTTAACAGGCACAATTTCCATTATTATGCTACGGAAAACCCTCACTTTTTCAGGCAACTTGATAACCAACACAGATGGTCCATTAACGTTTGGGGGGGAATTATTGAAAAACATGTAATAGGGCCTCATTTTTTGATGGTACATTAACTGGAGCTATTTATCTTCATTTTTTGGAGAACTATGTACCACAATTATTGGTGAATCTTCCTCAAAGGTTCCGAAATAGGATGTGGCTTCAGCAAGATGGTGCTCCGCCACATTTTTTAAGTGCAGTAAGCGACCACCTAAATAATATCTTCACACATCAATGGATTGGAAGGAATGGACCCATGATGTAATTGTGGATATTGATTTTGTTGAGGTTGCTTTGCTGCTGCTTGAATTTGGGCATCATACAGCGTACCTGGTTTGGTATAGCTTAGTAGCACAAACAAAATACACTATGACGCGGGCGGTAACTTGAGGATTTACCGGGCACCCCGAAGCCGGCACGGATTTTACAATTCTCACAATTGAAGGCTCTACAAAATTGAAGAACGTAACACTATTCGAATTACGTTGAAACTAGGAACTTCCTTTTAATAGTTTCTTTTTTGAATTTGAACAGTAGAAATTACTGTTTTACAAAAAGATTCCAGAGCGACCTAGTAGATGGCGAGATTACCAAAATATCAAAATTAGACGTTTTCCACTTATTGTTCCTCTCCTTTTCAATTCGCAATGCATTCTTATGAGAAATGTACACCATTCAATTTAAAGTTAATCACATTTAAATGCAATATTCTTTCAGTTAATCGATTTTATTGTTATATTATGTACACTTTCAAACTTTAGGTTTTCTAAACTAAACTAAAAAATTTAAAAAACTAAAATATTACGTACTGCCGTTTAAGAAAAGTCATCCATAACTCCGACATAATTTGCTGTTTTTTAATTAAGTTTATGGGTTCAGTTAAGCTACAAAGGCGATCATGGGTTAGAGGTTAGTACGTTAGACTTCTACGCTGACGGTGCTGGGTTCAATTCCCAGTAACGGAACATCGAATCTTTAACGGCCGTTCTCCCTCGCAAGGCAAATGCAAATCAGCAAGGTATTTTGCCTAGTAAATCTTCCTTCCAGTAGAAGTATTTACACTTTCCGTGGTTTCGGAGCCTACGTTATGCTGTAGGTCCTCTATGTCTGTGGCACTCTAAAAACGTGCAACCCAGACATACGAGAGAAGATCGCTACGTCTCGTACGATATAAAGCACGCTAAGAAGAAACTACAAAAGTAATATCAAGATTTACAATCTACATTTGCCAAAATTAACTTTGTCGAACGTTCAAATGACAGATTATATTATATATCATGACGTGACTTTAGGCACGAAGGTCAACTTGATCTTGAATCCGATCTCGTATTATAATTGATAATGATGTTCATGAAATTCTCTCAGAGAAACGGCCAGTATATTTAAAAAGTGCTATTCATAAATTCTCATAGTTAGCTAGGTATAAAGCCTCACAAGTGGTTGGAATATTTAAATGCAAACTGACGACTGCTTCCATAAGAAAGCATTGTAAATATTTTGGCGGACACCAATTCGGTACAATACTTGCGCATGCATATATCTAACTCAACAGGAAATGTTCGTTCACGGATGTATGACAATCGGTAATAATACGCACGCTACGTAAAAAAGAAATCATTGCGTAATGGCACCCTCACATTGGCAACTACGCTGGGTGCCCGTTTTACCGTCATTGACGATATTTTTATACAGATTGGTGTCACTTTGTAGCATTTTGTAATGGTGCCAGAATATCATTTTATATAATTCAAATATATACACAGGGTGCCATATGATCACTAGGTATAGCGGGTGCCACATTATACAAAACTTATGTATATATATATATATATTTTGGACCGCTGAAAAAGGCGTTAAAAGGTCGGCATTTTGAGTCTGACGCAGAAGTACAGATAGCTGTGGAAGACTTCTTCAATCAGCAGTCACAAGAATTCTATGAGCAGGGTATACGCCGGTTAGTAAAACAATGCGATAGGTGCCTTACTTGTTACGGTAATTAAATTGTTGAATAAACTTCTTATGATGCAAAGATGGATTGCAATTGAACACACCTCGTATTTACACATAATAATTGGTAACATTCAGCTATTCAAAAATAATTCAGTGTCTTACTTTAATAATTTAAAATACATCCGAATTTTCTGAATCGTATAAGACAAAAAAATACTTAATTTGCTTTAGTGCTTTTTTAATTATACTGGCTCCAAAATTTGAAAAAATTGAGCAAAGTTGAGATGTGTTTCATATTTTGAGTTGGTTTTGGCAGAAGCTTTTTAAATTTACACACTGTTTTTTTTTAAATTGATTCTGTACGGGCTAACTTTTCAGTGTGGCATACAGACAAGCTAAATTTTCAAAAATATGTATTCAATACTTAAGTTTGCTTCTACAATTACTGTACATATTGATACAAATCAATAAAGTATTAAATAAAAATTGTCAACACAAATTATCAACCGTTGACCTTGAATTCCAAAAAAATCCAGTGGCGTGCTCTAATTATTCATAACAAACCTACCAGCATTTCCTTAACTGTACCCAACAACGCACTACATAATTTGAATATAAAATGATGCGGCCATAAAGAAAGTTTTCGTCCTCGTTAATTTGCTCTTCACCTTTTAGTTCTATAAATTTCAAGCAATTGATATTAATTGCGGCCCGCTACCATCCTCTCGCCGGCCGTAAACGTGAACACGCACGCCTCGCGAGACTGCCTCGGATAATTGTTATCGCTCGCCGGATACCGGAGACGCACTGGACGCTCCGGCGTCGCGAGCGTCTCTCATGACAGACGCCCATGCGCTAATACACACATATTTTACAAGCAGGTATTTTTTGTTTGAGCCGCCCTACAACCGGAAATATCCGCAAGGTAAACTTGCATGTTTTATTTTCCTTGTCCACGAGAATGAAACTCCCTTGAATTATTCATGACTGTTTTTTCGAACGTGAACGTGTTTTTGGAGAAAACCTAAAATATCGGTTAAATTTGATTATTAGTAAAATTAACAGAACTACTTGTGAAGTTATATTTTAAACCAAATTTTCATTCTCTTGCGTATATACAGGGTAATCCTAAACATGTGCCAAAAAGTTTAGCTATACGTGGTAGCTGAGGTTGTTTAACACCTACTTCGCCCAGTGATTTTTTTAATTCGAAACCACCACGCGCTCCAAAGTTTTTTACATCCATTCAGAAAAATGTAAATAACTCTTTTGTTTGCTATCCGATTGTGATAACCTCCGCTGTTTTGGAAAGCTCACAGTCCAACCTTAATTTCAATAAAAAAAGAAACAAACTTGACCCAGAAATGAAAAATTTTGTTCAAAAATTTCTACATGAAGGTATATCTCGAAAACAAGATTGATACACTGCATTTCTGCCGCTTCTAAACTAGTATTGTTTAAAAAAAATGTTTTTACAATTTTTTTTTGAAAATTTGCTATTTAAAGAGTTATTTAAACGAGTTTCCTATACAAATGACAACTTAATACGTACACCTAATTTACAAATTTTTACACCAATATTTGCACTTCTGGATCAGATTGTATCGACTTATTACATACAACTGTAAATCTTCTTTGAACCTTGGGCTCTTAAGTTTCCAAAAAAAAACAAGGTTAAAGAAAATTGGACAACAAACGTTTTATGCAAATGAAAACAATTTTGGAGCACCTTATCTCCATAACGGAGTTGAATTTCAAAAATTATTTCTGAGTAATTTAGGTCATAAATAACCTTAGCTATCCGTGGTTAAAGTTTTTCGCACATATGTAGAATCGTTCTATTTGATTCATCCGAAAAGAATTAAAATTCACTGCCTAGCTGGAAGACATTTTTTGCAAAGCAAAGTTTATTTTCTAGGACCTCAATGCTCTTTCCCATAGAGCGAAACTGAGTAAATCATGGATGCCTAATAAAGACAAAGGATTGGCCAGCACAATCCTCAGATTTGAATCCAATAGTGAACTTGTAGCAAACGAACATCATATCTAAAGGAATACCTTAAAGAAAAAATAATCGACCATTTAAGTCATGCCTACTGTACGTATAATATCAAAGTGAAATATTAAAAACTGGTTTAATGCCCGCGAAAAGCTGCAAATAAGAACTGGCTAATCATTTATTAATATTAGTTTAAATTCAAATAATACCTTGTATAAGGTTGGGTTTTTGTCCTAATTTAGACCAAACGTTTTACAAATTACGTTTCTCTATATATCGGATTTCAGGTTATATATTATTTTATACTACAGCGGCTAAGTACCTATTCGCGGTATATAATAATTCCCAGTTATATCCACTATTCCACTGTTTCCAACAACTACTACCCTTGGTTGATTTGTTCTCACAGCCAAACAGAACAAAGACGGTGGGTGCTTCTGAGGTCGTTGCTTAGGTCGCTTGACCCAAATTATCGTTACAATTCCGCTGCTGCCTCCGTTGGGATCTTAAGCATTTCCTGCCGCCACATCACTCCCTTGGCAGTGAGAGCGATACATATGTTAAACATCCGGTCTGGAAGTGATCTAAGAAGCTAGGCCTGCGGGGACGGCGTATTTTGCGTAGGCGGCGAGATCAAATGGGCTCGCAGGAGTGGCACGCGATGCGTAGGCGGTAAGATCGGCTGAGCCTGCAGAAGTACCAAGCTTTCGTGAGCAGAGAAAAGGGCTATACCTGCAAAAGCGGTGTGGTCTGCGTGGGTAGCGAGACGTGTGGGCTCGCAGGAGTGGCAAGCTTTGCGTGGGCGGCAAGATCAGCTGAGCCCGCAGGAGCACCAACCGTTTCGTGGGCAAACAAACTACCCACACCTGCAGAAGCGGCATGCTCTGCGTGGGTAGTGAGATGGTTTGGGCCAGCAGGAGTGGCAAGCTTTGCATGGGCGCCAAGATCGGCTGAGTCCGCAGGAGCAGCAAGCGTTTCGTGGGCAGTGAAACCGGTTATGCTTGCAAGAGCGACGTACTCTGATTGGGTAGCGATTTTGGCTGGTCCCGTAAGAGTGGCAATCGTTGCGTAGGCGGTAAGATCGGCTGACCCCGCAGGAGCAGCAAGCGTTTCGTGGGCAGAGAAACCGGTTATGCTTGCAGGAGCAACGTACTCTGACTGGGTAGCGATTTTGGTTGGTCCCGTAGGAGTGGCAAGCGTTGCGTAGGCGGCAAGGTTGGCTGACCCCGCAGGAGCACCAAACGTTTGGTGGGCAGAGAAACCGGTTACACCTGCAGAAGCGGCGTGCTCTGCGTGGGCAGCGAGATCGTTTGGGCTCGCAGGAGTGGCAAGCATTGGGTGGGCGGCAAGATCGGCTGAGCCCGCAGGAGCAGCAAGCGCTTCGTGGACAGAGTAACCGGTTATGCTTGCAAGAGCGACGTACTCTGAGTGGGTAGCGATTTTGGCTGGTCCCGTAGGAGTGGCAAGCGTTGCGTAGGCGGCAAGATTGGCTAACCCCGCAGGAGCACCAAACGTTTGGTGGGCAGGGAAACCGGTTACACCTTCAGAAGCGGCGTGCTCTGCGTTGCTAGCGAGATCGTTTGGGCCCGCAGGAGTGGCAAGCATTGCGTGTGCATAGAAACCGGTTATGCTTGCAAGAGCGACGTACTCTGAGTGGGTAGCGATTTTGGCTGGTCTCGTAAGAGTGGCAAGCGTTGCGTAGGCGGCAAGATCGGCTGACTCCGCAGGAGCACCAAATGTTTGGTGGGCAGAGAAACCGGTTACACCTGCAGAAGCGGCGTGCTCTCCGTGGGTAGCGAGATCGTTTGGGCCCGCAGGAGCGGCCAGCATTGCGTGGGCGGCAAGATCGGCTGAGCCCGCAGGAGCAGCATGCGTTTCGTGGACAGAGAAACCGGTTATACTTGCAAGAGCGACGTAATCTGAGTGGGTAGCGATTTTGGCTGGTCCCGTAGGAGTGGCAAGCGTTGCGTAGGCGGCAAGATCGGCTGACCCCGCAGGAGCACCAAACGTTTGGTGGGCAGAGAAACCGGTTACACCTGCAGAAGCGGCGTGCTCTGCGTGGGTAGCGAGATCGTTTGGGCTCGCAGAAGTGAGAGACGTTGCGTGAAATCGAGTGTGCCCGCAGGAGTGGCATGCGTTGCGTGGGCTGTAAGATCAGCTGGGCCGGCGAGATACTGCGTCTCCTCGAAAGACTCCTTGAGGAACCACAGCGCGTGGTGGATGGCGGGCTCTCTAGGTGTCGTTGTTGCCCGTTATTGTTGTAGCACTTACGATGCGGAGTATAATAAATACCTGCACCGTCGTCCCTGGTTTACAGGTGCCCTCAATTGCTTTGTTCTCAGATGCTAACAGACCGAGAGAGTGTTTCTGACGTCATTGCTCAGGCCGCTTGACCTAAACTATTGTTATACTTTCGCTGGTGCATCTCTTGGGATGTTAAGCATGTCCTGTCGCCACAAGTGTAATTGGCTGAAGCCAATTTTACTTAAATATAAGTAAAAAAGTGTTGTGGTAGCTCACTTGGTAGAGCGCTAGCTTTTTGGACATATCGTCGTATTTGGCTTGGGTTCGCGACAGTTAATAAAAATATTCTGCTGGAACCCACTACACAATTTCCCATTCCAGCCGATAACAGTAGAATCTTCATACCAAAAACTTTTTCGGGAATTTCTGTCGTTCAAATTCGACGTTAAACTAGTCCTCGGTATTCTACCTTAGCGTTGAGGAGAAGCACAAACAAGAGGCCAATGTCCACCAGTGGGAAGAAGAGGTGTTAAAAAACGAACGAACGATTGTGACCAATTATCGTTGTGCTTGACTTTTCTAAATTTCAAACTTTCAAAATTGAAGTTTAAGTTATACCGGGTGCACATGTAGACATTAGCTTTTACTCGTTTTTGTGTTTGTAACGCACGTTTCCATTAAAATTTTAATATAGAAAATATTTACTTTCACATTAAGTTCAGGAGTATAAAATATTGTGAATTGATTCAAGTTTTATGGCAGTAGGGAGCCTAATGAATTGTTTTTTATCAGTATTCTACTGTAATACTTAATTGCTGTCTATAACTCAGTTTTGTACGTATAGCCCCAGTGCAGCTTCTGGTACAATTAACAAAATTGTTTTAAATATATGTCTGGTTTAGTGTGTATTCAACTGCGACATCATACGGAAATACGTAAAGTATAAACATCTACGCTACTAGTTATTACACATATTTACGAACTTCATATATACATGTCGGTAAACTCAATTTATTTCTTCTTTTTCTTCGACACGTATTCTTCAACTTTATCTTCTTCTTGTTCTCCTATTGGAATTCAGTCATGATAGTGCCAATGATATTTTCTACTTTAGTCTTGGAAGCTATGGTCCAGCTCTTGTACCATTGTTTTGGAGATTTTCCTCAGCACACTGCTTGTGTTTGGCCGTGCTTTCATTAAGATTTTTGCCAGTTTATTGGCATCCATCCTGTTAACGGACTAATGCTAGTTAAGGCCTATAGGTTTAATATATATCACGCCATCTTGGATTTAAGTTTTTTATTTATTACTGTATCTTACAGGGTAAACCCTGATACAGATGTTATGATGAGTTCATCTTCCTCACTTCCATGACTTGTATTATTGCAGAATTGAGTTTAATAAATACCAAATATGCGTACAGTGTTCGCTAATTGTGTGTCCCATTTTACAAAATGTAATATAACAATGGTATCGGCGTCGTAAAATCCCTAAACACTTATTATTATTATTATTTGTTTGAGGCTTTGGCATTGGCATGCCTTTCGTCACTGCGACCCTTAGTGGTTCTATTGTAACTTACAAGCCCTTGCCTTTGTTAGAGAAGTTGAAGGCTATTGAAAAACCTGAAGATGAGATTTAAGTCTCTTATTTCGGTAGGTGTGCTAGTCTCTTTCCCGAAAACGTTGTGTCTGCGTCGACCGGCAGCATCGCATCTGCATAGGATGTGTTCAGCCGTTTCTGCTGCCTCATTGCATAGGCGGAATATTTGGTCCTCAACCTTACCAATCGTAAATAGATGGTAGTTTAGTAGAGTGTGGCCTGTGAAAATACCAGTGATGGTCTGCAGCTCCTTCTTGCTGAGAGACAAAGCGTTCCTTGCTTTGTTTTGCGAAATGGTTATAAACTGTTTTGCATGACGTTGTCCTGGTGTGTTTTCCCAGTACGAGGATTTCATTTGTTCCTCCCACAAGCTGACCTCGTGCTTAATGTGACTTTTCTGTATTCCACAACAAGGTTCAGGTCCAGTGTATGCCGTTGTAGCACCTCTTTTTGCGAGTTTATCGGCTTTTTCATTGCCTGGTATACCCTCGTGCCCTAGAACCCACCATAGAGTTACGTGGTTTTTGCTGGTCAGTTGGTCAGGTTGCCTAGGCATTCCCAGACAAGCTTGGATTCACAGCTATAGGCTTTCAGAGCCTTTATTGCTGCTTGGCTGTCTGTTAGAATATTGATTGTTGCACCTTTATAACCTTTCCTGAGGTTTATTCAAGTTCAGAGGTTTATGGCATAAACCTCAGCTTGGAAGATGGTAGTTCTGGTTCCAAGGGCTTCATAAATGCGGAAGCCAGGGCCGTATACGTCCGCGCCAGTACCTCCTTCCCCCATCTTTGACCCATCCGTGTACCATTGGAACGATCCTCTTTTAAATGGAGGCGCTCCTGTTGACCATGTTTCTCGGTCCGGAATGTTGACTTTGAAGGGTTGGTCAAAATTGTATGTTATTTGCATAACGTCTGATACGGTATACGCCGTTCGCTCTAAATGGGCGAGGTTTAGAATTTCTAAGTGGCCTGTTAGGTCTCCTGATTTAAAATGGTTGATCCTTGCGAGCGTCAGCGCATGTAGCATCGCCTCCTTTTGCACCTGTAAGTGTAGGGGCGTTATCCCTAACATGGCTTCTATTGCTGCAGTTGGGCAGGTGCTCATGGCTCCTGTGATACTCAGACAGGCGAGACGTTGTATCTTCTCTAGTTGTGACTGAGTAGTAACTTGTCTTGTTTTTAGCCACCATACAAGCGATGCATAGGTGATCATGGGTCTTATAATTGTCACGTATGACCAGCAGATCAGCTATGGCTTTAGACTCCAATTTCTTCCAAGAAGCCTGCGGCATGTTTTAGTTGCTACCACTGCCTTCTTTTGGAGTTTTCTGATGTGTAAGTTCCACTTAACCTTTGGTCCAGTGTCACTCCAAGGTATTTGACTTCATTACTGAAGTCAATGGTCGTTCCTTCTAGCGTGTGGGCTTTTAGATTTAGCTTCCTTCGCTTAGTAAAGGGGATAATGACCGTTTTTTTTAATTTATGCTTAGGTTTTGACTTCGACACCACCTGTTAATAGTATCAAGAGCCATCTGCATACGTTGTGAAACAGTTGTGTCCAATTTTCCAAGTACTATGATTACTAGGTCATCCGCATACCCTTGTAATTCGAAGTCGTGTCGTGATAACACGTTGAGCAGGTCATCAACCACCACGGACCACAAAAGAGGTGACAATAATAATAAACACTTACGTAAGTGTACTAAATAATAACAAAAATCAGCAAATGCTAGAAGCTGCTAGAATTGGCTGGATATCTCTAAATGTAAAACTGTTGAGCTTCACAGTAATTTATATTAACCCTAAAGTGTATATAACTGTAATATTTGTACACTGTTTAAGTTATTATTTCAAAGCAGCATTAAGTGTATGGTTTTGCTTAAAACGTGTTATCAATTGTCTAAACTCTAAAGAGTGCTAATTTACATTAATGCCGTTTTTTCGCATACTATTGGATACAATGCTGTTGTCTATCACAGGAGAAACCCTTTTTTTATAGTTTATTCCGGAACATCACCTTCCCCAACATTTCATACCTTAAGATGCCTAAATTGCCAAAAATGGGTACAAGATAGCTGCCATACCATGCGCGTTACAATTATGAAGGAATCGCTCTCATGGGATCTTCATTCCTTGAAATCCACTTCACACCACCTAAAATGTGAAAAATTGCACATCATACCAAAATACAGGATGTTGCATTCAAATAGAGTATCAGTTAGAAGGATTCCCAAATTTAAATAGCAGGGTGTTCTTTAGAAACATGATACGTCACGGATAACAAGCTGACTATAGACCGTTTCCTTAGACGTAGCCCTAAAAGTAAAACTATTTGCAGAAATTTCGTCCATTTAACCGAAACAAAAAAATTAGCGCAATATTTCGTCTACACTTTCCCACACTTTAAATATTTTTCTTGGGATGTCTTTAGAAATATATTTATATGTTGATACGATATATCTTCCAGTTGCTTCCACATTTAGTGCCCTCGGAAGCTATTACTACATTACATGATTTTCCCTTGCTGGTCCATAACATTAGAAGCACCTTCGCATGTTTTTGCTATTATCAAACTAGTAAAAATAAGTGCTGCGATTTAAAAAAAATGCTTTCCCTGGTTGTTTAATGACTGTATTTGTCACTTTAAAGTTCACACTACTCATGTTCATAAGCGGGCTCTTTATTTATTATTCCGTAAATGTTCCCTGCTTTATTACTGGTAGTTAAACGTCAAACGCTACGACCGAAGTACACCACGTATTATGAAAATTATACCCAGTTCAGTTTAATGAGCATCAAAGTAAGCCGAATAAATTCAATTTTATTTTGGAACAGAAAAGGGGAAGATTTATGACTGGAAACGGAAATCAGCAAATACCCGCCTTCATTGTCGATACAACGAAGCATTCGTCGATTCATATTGTCCAATGCTTTTTGTTGGAATTGAAAACTTTTAATTGAATCGCTTCCATTAATTAAATAGGTGCTAAATCTGTATATTTTTCAAGGAACTCTTAATGGCTCCCGTATTTTTGTGTAAGGTCATTCCACACTTTCTAACTTCTCGAATTACTTTTAATAATGAAAGTTTGATGCTGAGGAAAGAATTCGATAAAAACAAAAATTATAATTTCAAGAAAATTTTAAATAAATTAAATTAAAATTGAATCGTACACAACGAGCACAAAATTTCACCCAGATCAAAGATGATATAGGGTAAGAGCTACAGTTCTTGGGACTTTCAGCAGTCTGTCATTTATAATATTTTAACAAATACGTATAACGTTTTGACAAAAAGAACAATTTAAAAATTACCTTAATAAGCAGCATATAAAGTTTCAATATGGGCTTGACTTCGCTGCAATTTCTTGAAAAAAATAAATGAAATGCATGATGTCAGAGAACACACTAGTTGGTATTGTTGTCATAGTCAATGGCTTAACACAAATGAAACACAGTCCTATACTTAATTTGATACCTTGTTGTTGTCATTGTAAGATTTTGCAGGGTGAGTTACCTCACGCGCACTTAGATCCTCTGATTGTTGCGAGAGCTGTGACACAGGACGTGTTCTGCCGTTTCGTTATTCCCGTTGCATTTTCAACAGTTTGGGCTGTCCGCCAGTCCCATCCTGTACAAGTGTTAATTTATGGTGCAGTGTCCACATAAGATACCTACAACTAGTCACAGGTTCTTCCCGGACAGTTGCACACAATATTTGGCTGTCTTTGGCGAGGGTGCAGTAATGGCAGCCCTTGAATGAAGACAACTTTCAGTGTTTACCCATCTTTGTATCAAGTTTTTTAGGGTTTCTTCTAGCATAAAACGTAATGATGTCCAATTAAGAGAAATGACAATATCTTTATATACCATATATACCATCGAGAGCTTCACGGAACTGCAGTACCACTCCTGAGGTAATTTTGCAACTACCTAGGGCTAGAAAAGCGGCTCTGCTGTCACTGTAGATACCAATACGTTGGTTCTTGATCTATCGTTCAAGAATTGCATTTGCACCATGCATTATTCCCAATACCTCCGCTTGGAAGACAGTAGCTATTTTGCCCAGTGGTATACTGTGGCGTAGGTTTAGGTCCTCGTAGAAGACTCTGGCACCCGTTCCATGCCTTGTTTTAGATCCGTCGGTAAAGATGGATATGTCTGTAAGGCATAAAGTTTGCTGTTTTTTTTCGTATGTTTGTTATAGGTGTGATCTTTTTTACAATAATTGTTGATAGTAATTCTGCATTGCACTTGGGTTATTTTCATGTAGTGTTAAACATCGGTGGGGCGATACTCGTTTTTCATTTCTTCAATATTGTTCTTCAACCCATAATTTTTTATATAACGTTGATGATTACTTCATTTAACACTTTCCTTTTTACTTTAATAGATTCATTGTATATTCCATCTACTTAACATACGCAGACGATGTTGTACTCACAACAGATAGTTTCGACGAACTTCAGACTATGATAGAACAACTCAAAGCGCAGTCAGAAAAAGTAGGATTAAGAATGAACATACAGAAAACTAAAATCATGTCGAATCAAGAAGACAATCGCAACATCATACTGAATGGTATAGTAATAGAAAAAATTGATGAAGATATACACCTAGGTCAATTAATAAAACCTGACAAGTAAAACTTAACGGCAGAAATCGATAGACGTATAAGATTGGGATGGTCAGTTTTCGGTAGACAACATCAGATTTTAAAGAATAAGAAGATACCGCTATATTTGAGAAAGCAAGTATACAATCAATGTGTGTTACCTGTCCTAACGTATGGAGCACAGACATGGACGCTGACGAAAAATATAACCGACAGATTAACAAAAACGCAAAGGGCAATGGAACTACAGATATTGAAGATTAACAGATAGAGTTAGAAATGAAAATATTCGTCAAAAATCTAAAATCGTGGATGTAATAGAACACACAGCATCACAAAAATAGAGATGGGCGGGGTACACAATGAGACTAACAGATGATAGGTGGAACAAGGATTTGGATGGCGAAGAACTGCAGAAAATTGCGAGAGTTGGAAAAATTTAAGGTAGGCCTATGTCCAACATTGGACGGAAAAGGGCTAATAATGAATGAATGAATATTCTATCCAGTTTTTGGCTTAGTTGCAGCATGTCTTATATGTCCTTCAATTATTTTTATGTACTATCAGTTCTTGTGGATGTTTAAATTATGACTGTCTGTTTTCATTATTGCATAATTGACACAGCTAGCATACTGTTTACAAAAATTTTTTGAAGCTGGAAAGTACCTTTGGCGAAGTTGTTGTTGCAACAATCATGACATTGTTATATAAGTTTCACTAACAACAAAATAGCGCAAGTTCTAGTCTCATACCATATACCCTTCAAGCTTGATATGTAGCAGTTATTGCCTTGGACCGGCGAGGACCGAACGATTAGGTTATGATATTGACTGGAGAAGTTTCTGTGGTTGAGCAGTTCCTTTCATCAGAAGAAAAATTAAGACAAAGTAGTTACTTGGACATCAATCAAAGAATGTATACAAGTGATAACTTCGTCTGAGAATTGCTGAACGATTTCTAAATTAAGCTATTTGTAATAATAACAAACTGTAGGTTGGCCGGTTTAACAACACCTAACTATTATTAAACAGGGTGTCCAAAAATTAAGAACTTAAAACTATACAGAGGTGTTTCCTTAACAAACTCATGGTCTAAACAGTTTCATTAAAGTGATATATATATATATAAAGGATTCATACGGTTGTCACTATCTTACTTCTCTCAACCTTCCTCTCCACTCTTCTCTGTTGTTCCATTCCCCCTCTTGAAGCCCTCAGTAGAGTATTTTGGACAGTTCTAAGACCACCCCCCACCACTAACCTTGAATTTCAAGGTCAAGTATACAGCAGCTCCCCCACTGTCCTTGAATTCGAGGTCAGGGCAAAAACCTTACCTCCCTGAACTGTCAAGGTCGTTGTCAAAGGTCAAACCCAAGATGTATGTTCAAGTTCAAAACTTGTCGTAACATACTATTACTTTCTGCACCCTGACTGGCGTTTAAATTTTCAGCCTCTTCTTCAGAAATATTATCAAATTCAGGGCGCAATAAGTGCCCAGCTTTTACGATCACATTACTCAAAATATTGACTTTTGCAGGCGACAGCTAAGTCACGACAGATTTTCCATTGCTTCGTCTACTTTGTTGCGCCATGATCTCCTTGGCCTTCCTCTTTTTCGTCTTCCCATAGGACTCCATTTTGTCATCTTTTTTATCCATCTATGTTCTTCCGCCCTTCTAACGTGTCCGTATCATAACAACCGTTTTTTTTTCTATATATGTCTTGGCATCTTCTTTCCTTCGCATTCTTCTCCGTGTGTCCTCGTTCAATACTCTATCCATTCTTGTTAGCCTGAAGCATCCCCTCCAAGATTCCATTTCCGTTGCTGATATCTCTCCCTTGTTTTTCTTGTTGGTAACCCATACTTCTCTCCCGTAGGTCATTATACTCTGTACCATTGTACTGTATATCCGGCATTTGGTGTTATTAGTTAAAATGTTATAGGCCCTAAAAGGGGTACTCTAGAGAAAATATTTTCGACAGACGGAACAGCAATTTATCATTTGCAAAACGTCAGTCTGACAATCAAAAACATTGCCAGGCTCACTCAAAAATAAGCCTAAAACTCAAACCTTCGAAATGAAATAACTCCATGACGGTAGCTCCTATCAAAAATACAAAAAGACATCTTTTTTGTATTTATATATTAGTATCTGAATTTCACGTTTAACTTTTAAAATCCCGTTTGTTAAAAAATGAAGAGGGTGAAATCACCCCCAACTCGCCAAAACTACCCCAAACAAAACAAATTTCTGACCCTTAATTTTGATAAAAAACTATGGGATTACTAAGAAGAGACATTAGAAAATGGAGCTATTGGACATATTTAGAAAAAAAAATTCAGGGTACCTCCTTTGGGGGCTGTAACTTTTAAACGAAGCTGTTCAAACCCTAAGTTTCTTATGGAAACCCTAATTATATTTTAATTTTCTACCCCTGAGTATAGGTTTGGGTACGTAATTTTGGGACACCCTGTATAGAAGGTGTTGATTTGAGTTGTGTCAACTATGGGTATCTTCAAAAATGTACCAGGTTGCAAATCTGTAAAATTAGAGAACAATTGCTAATATTGAACCAATTCGATTTTTGAAAATGTTTTAAAAACTGATAGGTTACTGAATACAATATAAAATTAACATTTTCTATTTTCTTCGTTTGTTGTTTTTTATTTATAGTTTACGCTGAACTGTTTCGTATAGTTATTTGAATAGAATTGATCGTTGTGGTTATTTTTCGTTGAATTCTTTCGATGTTTGACAGGCAGCATTTTGAAGTATCATCATTACCATTATCATGATCCTCGTGTGTACCACTTACGCAGTGTCGAGGCGGTGCGAGGCAAAGCTAAGCTAGTTTGTGCTGTGTACAACAGGGAACGACTCTGCGGGATACCGTGTTGGCGCGAAACAGTGATTGATTTGACTGGTGTGTGGATGTTTTCGTTTATGGTCTTGTTACTCCTCTAATGCGACCGTAATGCGAGGAGTGGCATTAATTTGATCCCCAATGACAAATGGAGACCGGGACCCAGTACTGACCACCCAGGGAATTACAAACATTTCCGACCGCTGGAGTGATGCGAACCGGGAAGCGTTCAGGCTATTACATCCAAAGCCTGGCTGCCTTACCACAGCGCCACCCCATCCTAACCATTTTGCTGTATGATCTTCATATTTAACTTTTATGCCCAATCTATTACAAGCTAATAATAATAATAATATATGCATTACAGGGATTTAATTCAATGAACATGTTTAGATTTCCAAATCTTTTCTAGATGTTCTAGAGATTGTAATAGTCAAACCTTTGCTAAAACTAAACAAGAAACTCTAGTGAAAATGGTAATAGGAATCAACAATTTAATTAACGAAATACAAAAAGCATAGTTTTGCAGCAGTATTTACGTAACAAATTGACACAAAAGTGAAAGCAGTAAGAAATATATCTGTTCAAAAACGTTTTAAACTGGCTTGTACACTTATGTTAATTTTAGAATCTTCTGAACATGGTAAGTATATATTCTACATCTCGCCACAGCTTATTTATTAGTTTTAAGCAGAGTTAGCAAACACGGCGTGGAACGTCACCCACGGGTTTAATTTTGTACTAGTCCATAAAATCACACCGTACAAATGGAGTCACTTATCAGCAAAACTGCAAAACTATTAATATTATTTTTTGTATATCTCTACATTTTAATCTTCTTGGAGTGCTTTAAATCTGCCGAGATGTAGCGATCTTCTCTCCTATGCCCGTGTTGCGCGTTTAAAGTGCCACAGACACAGAGAACCTACAGCTCAAAGTGGGCTCCGAAAATCGGGAAGTGTGAATACTACTGGGAATTGAACCCAGAACCTTCAGCTTAGCAGTCTAACGTACTAACCTCTAACTTACGACCGCCTCATTCTATTAGATATCCATAAAATTCAATACAATCTGTCATATGGGAAGGTAAAAACATTGATTGAATTGATATGGAATGGCCCATAATATCACTAAGAAAATTAAATTTATTCCTCTATATTTTTGCGATATCACCAACTCCGAGGTATCAGAAAACGCGCTTATAATTACCATTAAACTAATTACCATATTGCTTATTGTAATCAAGGAGGCTCCTAACATTTACACTTATTTCTATTTTTGGGACATACATACAGTCGTTTTCTAGCTTAAAATACCCCAATTCTACCCACAAATCAAATCAGGGATTAGAAGGGGCTTATAAGTATTACAAGTTCTTGGTTTTAGTGTAATAAATAATCAGGCAAAACGGCCCTACAACTATTTTAAGGTAAAAGGTAAACACATGACGAATGTAGTAATTAATAAATGAAATATTAAAGATGATTTACAGCAGTAAAACAGTCACACCGTAAGCCTCTCTTAATCCGCAAGATGACTTACACATGGCCTTCGAGAATGAATGGGCTATATAATATCCTAAATCAGAGAAACAAGGATGCGAAGTTGCAGAGGAGATGTGTTAATTTGTTTCTAAATTCGTAGGCGTCGGAGTAAATTTACAGCATTTACAGATCTTCTATAAAATTTAAACAAAATTTTTTATACGGAGTTCTTCAGAAATAAATTTTGAAAATTACTATATCTATTATTGTTGTATTCGCACAATCGTATGTAAAAAGTGTTTGCAATAACAATTTCTACATGAGATCTGGCTGATTTTTAAATGGAGATTGATTGCGGCATTGAGATAAATTTTCTAACGTTTTTAATAATATTAAGGCGATTCTTCTTCTTTATTTGCATTATTTTAGTAGCTGTTTTAGTACTACATACATACATACATACAGTAAGTACTAAAAATATTTAATTTTTTTTAATGGGTTTCTGGGATATAGCTGTTACTGTAAACGAGAAACACAATACCGTCAACAATACAAATCTAAACATGTACTTTGTAAACGCTCGGTATATCCGTGTAATTGTTGTACTTGACTGATGTGAGATTTCGATCTCTGGGTCTTCAAAAAAAAACACGCAACTCCTCACAAAATGCAACACTTTATTCAAAATTACGTTACAAATATCGCCTTTACGAAAATGAACTACTCTCTACAACTCTTTATGAACATCTGGTATTTGTTGCTAACTTGCTAATTTTAGCCTAAAAGTAACGCTCCATGAACGCATCTTAAATATGTAAGATGTTCTACTTTCTTCAGAAACAATGTAGCTTTAAAAGTGGATCTTCTGTTTTTATCATTTTTTTCGTAATATATATATATATATATATATATTGCTGTGTTACAACATGCTCTAATTGAGATATCTTAACCTATTGTTAATTCTAATAAATCTTATTTAAACTACCCGGTAAAAAAATGAATTGTTTAATCACACATAATTCAAATACGAGGTAATGGTTTGTTTCCGATCCAGGAATTTGGTCCTTTGTTTGCGTGTACCTTGACTTCCAGGTTTCAAAACAGGTTATTTTGTTGATCTTCGTCTTAAGAAAAGCATAAAGGATACTTTTCAATCTTATCTGTGTATTCTTGAGTAATTTCACAAATATTAATAAAAAGATGATGGTTGTGACAGCTAGATATTATAATGTTAATTTGTGACTGTAATACTTTTCTTTAGAGAATAGTATGTTTGAAATAATGTTCTTATGTATGTAAGAAAGGTTTGTGTTAATTTTTATTAACTTTGAATATGTTTATAATAATTTATTGAAAAATTAATTGTCAGCTTTCGTATGTTTTATTGGAAATAGGTCGAGTGAGGTATCAATTTGTGAGAAAATTTGTTAGGATCATTTTGGTGTTCTTTTTTCATGTAACTTTAATTATAAGGAAGTTATTGTAGTTTATAGTAATTTGTAATTAATTTAGTCAATTTAAATATGCAAAACTTGATTGGTGGAACCCTTTGGGGTTGATATAAATTAAAGGTTTTCTTTCGTACCGTAGCAATGCAAACCGTTTGTGAAAATCTTTTGTTATAAAAACAAGTTATTGCATTTTATCTTTCAACGAGGAAGTACGTTCCTCATGCGGCTCAAATTATTTTATTTAATGTTCAAAATTATAAAGAAAATTATAATTTTGGGAAGAGTTGAAGTTAGCGTGGGCTGATTGTCTTCTGTTTATAACGGCACCGCTCGTTAGTGTGATGTTTCGATTTCACAACTGAAAATTAGACGTCATATAATTAAATTTTATTATTCTGCAAGAAATAATGAAATAAATACTTTTAATTATATCCAGTAAGGATAAAGCAAGACAGTTCGTCGAAATAAAAAGTGCAATAGTATAAAACGAGTTCGCCGAAATTAAAAGTGCCATAATAAATAATAAAATAACATATGGATTTAGCAAAATAATTCAAAACAAAATTGTGAGGGTAGGTGTGTGGATTTTGCTTTTACCTATCCAAAAGAGAATTATTAGTGATTTAAAATTGGGGAAGTATTTACCAGCGTACATCTAATTGCTGTTTCCTGTGTGTGGACATCACCAACCGCAGCTAAAGAACTGATAAATGTGATTTTGCTTCGATAATTGAAATGGCATTTTGATTTTCCCTATGTTTTCTTTTGTTGTGTATGTTTGTTGCCAGCTAGTAAAGTTATATAGAACGACCAATTATAGCAGCATCTCTGAGATCAACTAAAGAAGGTTTTTGAGAATATTTGACTTGTGTTGGTTAAACAGTTTATAAATTTGTGTATTTATGTATAATATCCATTTAGGAAAGCATATCTTGTTTTAGACTTTAATTTTGTTTATGGCGCCCATCATAGTAAGTTTAACCAGCCACAATTTCATTTACTGCATTACAGTTTCATATGCTGTATTTAATTTATTTAAAAACCCTAGTATCATTATAATTAGGGGTAATTCAGCAATATATATATTGCTATGTACGTTCTGGCCAAAAAAGTTGCCCCACGTTGGAAGTGTCTAAAATTGCTGTGGTTTAAAAAAATATGGTAAAAAAACTTATGCCTACCAGCTCAAACACAAAACTGTTAACCTCAGGGTTCCACTCGCGGCCTCGTTTCATATAAAAAAATTGAAATAAAACGTTCGACAAAAAAAAACAACAACACGCGCAAATTTTTACTAGCTTTACTGTCACCGAATTAGTTCTTTTTTTAAACTGCACCAACCTTTTCACAGGTGTTAGGCATGCAAAAACGCCCCTGGACTGTTACTACACAAGTATACAGACTGCACACCTCCTCTCCAGGCGGCTCCGCATTCCATGCTCTGCCGTCTCTTTCTAACTTGCAGTACTTTTACATTTTCATTTAACGCCGATTAAAACTCAAATTTTATCTTATCGATGGTATATTCTGCCTCTTTTTAATTTTACAATTTTTATGACATTTTTATCAACAACCAAAAATAAACAAATGTCCTCTCCAATTTTAAAAAATTTCGTACTCCTTGATCGCCGGGGAAAGATATTATTTTGTCATGGAAACACATCTTGTCCTGACGGCGATACAAAGGTGAATCACAATTAGTATTTAAGCCGTTATTATATCACAACAATATATATATATATATATTTGTTTTCGGTACAAGTCGAGATCTTTTGGAGTTACAAACTGTACAAGAGGAGATCCTTTTTTTAAGGTGAGATCCGATTTTGGATCTCATCTTGTATCCCTGTGTATATCGTACTCATTCAAGAGGAGAGGTCAAGGGGTGGTGAAATTCAAATTTTTGCCCGGAGCTCAGTTTGTACCCATTTTGCTCGATTTTATACTCTAGAAGTTCATCTAACTCCACTGTAGAGAGCGCCGCAGCGCCTTTTGTGTATAAAACCGCAAGATATATTTTCCAGTCAACTTGCGATCCTACACGCTTGGCAACATCGCGGATATAGTTGCAGCTTGGTTTCTTGGAAAAACACTTTGCTAATCGCTGCGTTAGTCGTACAACTGCATTTTTTAATTTATTTATTTTTAAAATTATTTCTATGCGTCTGCATGGAAATCTCGTAAATCGCAAGAGCTACAAATTCGGTTGAGTACTATTAGCATTATTTATTAACACCATGCGTGTGCATGGAAATCTCGTAAATCGTAAGCGCTACAAATTCGGTACAAGAAAGTACAAAGTACTAGTAGCATTACTTATTAATACTTAATATTTAAATAAGAAAATGACTTAGTTTTGTCTAAAAAATAGAAAAGTCTCAATGTTTTTATTTATAAGAAAATACACTTTCTTAGGATACTTTCTTTGTTGTTTAAATACACGCCGCGGGTTTCTGTTTAGTCCAGTACCATGTTGTTTAATTTAATTTATAAAATTAACAAAATTCCAGTTATAAAACTATCTTAAAATTAGTAGGCCTTAACCTTGCAAAGATATTATCAATTGTTATGTTAAAAAAAATGACTTTAAATAATAATGTGCAAATACACTAAAAATTGCAGGAAAATAGACCACATTTAAAGCAAGTTCATACGAAATTGTATAATCCCTATTAGCGCATTTATCTGATAATCAATGTCTTACTTAAGAGAGATAAAAAAACATCGAACAAAAATTGCCATTATTTGTTTAAAGTAACTTGTCAAAGCATAAGAAATACTTATCACAAAAAGCAGCTTGGTTTCTTGGAAAAACACTTTGCTAATCGCTGGGTTAGTCGTACAACTGCATTTTTTGATTTATTTATTTTTAAAATTATTTCTATGCGTCTGCATGGAAATCTCGTAAATCGCAAGAGCTACAAATTCGGTTGAGTACTATTAGCATTATTTATTAACACCTAACATTTAAATAAGAAAATAACTTTTAGTTTTGTCTAAAAATAGGAAAACCCAATGTTTTTATTTATAATAAAATACTTGCAAATTATGAGGATACTTTCTTTGTTGTTTAAATACACGCCGTAGGTTTCTGTTTGGTCCAATACCATGTGGTTTAATTTATATATAAAATTAACAAAATTAAAGTTACAAAACTATTTTAACATTAGTAGACCTTGACTTGGCAAAAATATTATCAACTATTATGTTAAAAAACTGACTTTAAATGATAATGTGCAATTACACTAAAAATTGCAGGAAAATAGATCATATTTATAGCAAATTTATACGAAATTGTAGACACCCTATTAGCACATTTAATTGTTAATCAATGTCTTACTTAAAATGGATTGCTTAAGTAAAAGAAAATCAAATAAACATTGCCATTATTTGTTTAAAGTAACTCTCCATCCAAAATATGTTTAGTTACTGTATTTTGAGCAATATAAATACTTATCACCAAACAACGAACTTAAATTATTAAAAGGCAAAAATAAATTCAGTTTTTAGACAATGTGTAGCGAATTTAAAGGGCCTATATTATTTAAATAACAATAATGTGACGGAGGTTAAGAATTACAATTTACTTCACTAACCATTGTTCTATAAAATAGTCAGGATTTCATTGATAAATCAATAATTATTTAGTAACTAACAACTTGCAAACAATATTAAATTTAAAAAACGGGGAGGTCTACTAATATGTAAATAGTTTTGTGGATATTATACTCTAATAATTTGAAAAGAAAGTAAAACAAATATGGTATTGAAGTAAGCACAAACAAAAAGCTTGTTGCAATGTATTTATAAAACAAAGTTAATGCGAATATTTCGAAAATCGTCTAGCTAGAAAAATAAGATAACATTTCAATGCTACGTAAAATGTGCCATAATAATGTGCAAATATATACAGGGTGTTTCGGAATTGCACGGCACTATTTTATGGATGTGTTCTCCAGCACGAAACAAGCAAAAAACTTCATACAAACATATGGCTCAAATTAATTTATTACCGAGATATTGAAAGTTCAAGATATTTATTTAAAAATAAAACATTCAGAGTAAATGTTCAAAGTGGTCTCCATTTTGTTGAATGCAGCATTCAGCACGATGAATCCATGCTTCTCTGGCACGCCTTTGAACATCAGGACGACCCTTGATAGTTGCTGCTGCTTCCACGATGCGATTTCTTAGCTCTTCTTATGTGCCAACAGACGTAGAATAAACCATAGACTTCATCTAGCACCACACAAAATAATCTAATGGCGTTATATCAGGAGATCGTGGTGGCCATTTAACAGGTCCGTTTGACCAACCCATTGATTACTATATGTTATGTTTAAATAATCAGTGACAATATGATAAAAGAGCAGGGGCACCGTCGTGCATAGACCACATCCCCTGTCTATTGGCAATCGGAATGTCTTCTAGAAGGTCATACTGATCATTTTGCAAAAAATGCAAGTAAGATATTCCTGAAAGCCTTGTTGATAAAAAGAAGGGGCCGATGAGATTGTCACCAAGAAGACCACACCAGACATTTAATGAAAAGGTATGTTGGTAATGCGTACTAGCAGTCGCATGAGGGTTTTCTTCGTTCCAAGCACGAGCGTTTCGAAAATTAGTAATACCATTTCTTGTAAAACATGATTCATCGGTAACCAGCAGGCAGCTAAGGAAGTTAGGATCTCGTGTGCATTGTCGAATTAACCACTGGAAGAAATTTCTGGGCTTGTTATAATCTTCTGGTAACAGATCTTGCACAGACGTAACGTGAAATGGATACAATTGTTGCTCACGCAATGTTCGCCATACCCTTGTACAGGATAAATTGAAACGAAGTGACAATCTTCTGGTGCTAGTACTAGGACATAATTGAACAGCATTGAGTATCCCTTCTTCAACGTTTGCAGTTCGTCGAAATCTTTGCCGATCAGCGTTTATTCGTTCAGGCTTTAGCGTGCGAGTCTCCCTAGGCCTAAGACGTCTTTCAATGCCTTCAAACGTTTTACGATTTGGTATCCTTCTAGTGGGAAATGTTTCATGGTATCTTCGAACAGCAACAGCGCCATTTTTACGTATCTCGCCATAAATTAAAAGCATGTCTGTTTGTTCTGCAATACTGAACAAATTTGTGGTGTATCCCATGACATAACAAACTGAAGAGTCTCCAAAGTACTATTAACTCAGACGAAAACGAGCATGAACTAGTAAAACAGGTTACTTAATACTAATCAACAGATTTAATGACGGATGTTTTAATCAACTGTTAAAAAACTAAGCGGTATGCAATTGACTACTTGATTAACTTCGGACTTTTAGTTATTTATCTTTAACTTTCAATATCTCGGTAATAAATTAATTTGAGCCATATGTTTGTATGAACTTTTTTGTTTATTTTGTGCTGGAGAATACATCCCTAAAATAGTACCGTACAATTCCGAAACACCCTGTATATTAAAATTAACTCAAAATTACAGAATCGTCGCAAATGCAGTTGTAATATATTACCTGTGCAATATTTTGTTGTCTAATGGCATCTAATAACCCGGGTTATACTGTGTTTTTGCCCCAAACTTTTGCCTTCCGTAAGCTATGTTTTATCTTTTTCTATTTTGGAGTATTAAGCTACAGAATTGAAAAAAAAACAAATGAATAAATTTACGTGTAGGCACTATTTATCTTCTTTACTTCTCACTAGAAAGATAGGTTACAGTGATGAAACACAAAAGTCTAAAACCGCGCTCTGTATATTTTCTGCATTAAGCAATAGCTAGACATCCCTACTGAAAGGAAATGTATGGTATACAAACAAAACTATCTATGTAGAACAAACGAAAAATATCTTTTATCGAAAATTAATTTAAGTTCCTAGTAGTTGAGTTTTTAATTAAAAAAAATAGAAATGTTTTGATAGAACCAGGTAATAATTTTTTAATTAATTTAACTGTTAAAGAAAGCATTGCAACTAAATAAAGAACGTATGAAGTGGGTGTCATTACACTAATGTATGTTTTTGAAATTATAGAAGATGGCAAAGATGGTACATCTGTCAGCGTAAACTCTTTAGAAAGGGCAAAATTACTTTCTGTCGGTACAAGTAAAATTGAAAGTGCTATGTTTTTTTGTTACAAGATAAAAGTCGTAGATTATCAGACATCAATAGCAAATATTGTCTGCTTTACACTAGCAAGCAGAAATATTTTAAGTGAGTGTCAGAGGTTATAATTATAATATATATATTATAAATATAACGTTATAATAATCTAGATTAGAAAACCTATATAATATTTTTTGGTAATAATTTTGTTAAACTAAAAATTTATTATTGTACCTGTTCGGCTGTAATTGTTTTCGGAAGAAGCCTGTTTTCTAGAATAATAACTAGGTTTTGGATAATTATGCATTTGCATATCTGCATAAATGCAAATCCATATTTTGAATGTTTCTGATAAATGCTGCATACTTTTAAAATTTTGATATCAATCTGTATCAACTATAATTATTTTGATAGTTGTCAGTATCTTCAAAGTCGGACAGCATGAAAAACACATCTGTTTCTATTTTTGGGGAATATTCCTAAATTTTAAGATTAAGCGCTTCCAGAGATTCATGCTAATCTTTTACTAGTCAGTGCAAATTCATTTCCCTCAATTCTTAGAATGGTTTAGGGTTTATGGCCCAGGTAAACGTATATTTCCCACTTGATTTCTTTCTGATAATAAAAATTTATTGATAGTGAGGTTCTATGCCCCATGAAGGATTTTGGCCTGCAAGGCGGAAGGTTAAAGCTCTCCTATTCTTGCTCGCACACCCGGTTGTCGCGTACGAAATACATGACATGTGGGATGTGGTGAGCACCAGGCAGTAAATAACCGTTTTATTGCCCCCTGTTCATTCGAACGCCGGTACCTAATTATTTAAAGCGACTATTTACTACATCATGTAATTACTAAATGTAACAATAATATTTAAAATTAATCTTAATTTTATTTATTATTATCTTAAATTTATTTTATTATTAATTACTTTTATTAGTATCAGTTTTTGTATCTATCCAGACCCTACTTATACTTAAACAACTATAATTTAAAGTGCATATTTAAATGCTTACTTTCGGTATTCTACGTGAATATTTGCGTGCATATATTCCAAATTTTAGGTGCATATTTAATATTTATCCTAAGCCTGATAATAGCACTCCTTTGGGTTTGTGTTTACTGATGTTAAAGATTTCCAAAATGTTATTATTGTTTTCCCCATTTGCATTAGCGCCTCTCACTTGAATATCTTCCTAGAAGGGTTGCAGCGTTATTATGTATAACATATAATTGTTTCGAGCCAAATTAAAGACTATGATGCATTACAACGCGGATTAAAATCAAAAAATTTATATTTCAAGCAATTATAATGAATACCTATCAAGGAGGTGAAAATAAACGCAGCTTCTGCAGAAGAATATAGAAGACTTACTACAAACTTACTAAATGAAAAAAAGCACCTTTGGCACTCGTACGAAAATAAACAAACAAGAACCATGAAAGTAATGGCGAGGAAACCGCGCCTTTCATGCGCTCCAGAAAACATAGTAGAAAATTTATCTCATCAAGGATACAAAATAATAGAAGCCGTTAATATTCTGCAGAGAAAAGAGAAGAAACCCTCTCCGCTATTTATGCTAAGTTTTAAAAACGGTAAAGACATTTAAAAAATACGAGATAAAAGGTGAGACGAAGGTTGAAATAGAATCCTTAAGAAAATCAAAACTTGCCTCCCAATGGAAGAAATGCCAAACTTATGGATACACTAACAGATTCTGCAACAGAGAATCAAGATGCGTAAAATGTGCTGAACAACACCAAACTCTTCCCTTAAGCTGCGGTCCACCTTTTTCTCTTTTAAGATATCACACTACAGAAAGGCTTCATATTGAACTTTAAAAAGCAGATTCCCTTTAGTTTAGTTATTCCAATTTTAAAAGAAACCCAAGATTTAACTTTTGTGTTCTGTTCTGGGTACATTTGGTCCAAATAAAACTTTAAGTACATACTATGTAATAATTAGAGCGCGGAAAATATGCAAAGAAAATCTGAAAAATATGCGGATATATATGCACTGTCTCTAGCGAAAATATGCAGAGATTTAAAAAAATATAACCAAATATATGCAAGATATGCAACTACTTTTGCCTTCTGGAAAGAAAAAAGATAGAAAATCTTGAAATTAAAAATATTTATTAGATTAATTAAATACAATTAGATACATTAAAAAAATAATCTTACACTATTATGGTTATTACTAGTAAGCTAATTACAATTAATTATTAATAAAAACGTTCATATTAATCAGACATATTATTAAAACAATTGATAATCAAATGTTTTTCAAAATTCTCCAACAAAAATGATTGCCTCCTATCACTAAACATATATTTATATATAGAAAAACTTCTTTCTACATCGACACATGTAATTGGAGCATTTTTCAGTTTTGTAACTAAATGTCCACTTAACACTAATTCTGCGACTTCTCCTCGTAAAACTTTTGCAACATCATTTAAAATACCGTATCCAGAATTCTTTTTGAGTACATTACTTAATTTTTCGTAAACTGTATTTCCAACTTTTGCCTTAACTCTTGAACATAAATGTTCAAAATTATTAATTATTTCTGTAGATTCAGCTAATGACATTGAACGATTGTCTAAATCTGAAATAGTTTTAGGCACAAAACTATAATTGCTTTTTAAATAAACAAGTTGGCAAGGCAACTCCCGAGATTCCAACAATTTTTTTGACTGTGTAATAGCTTGGCTACTATCAGTCAAGTTTAAAACCACTTCTTTAATGTTTTCATAATTTTCTGCATATAAAAGTGCCGCTTCAAGCCATGTACCCCACCTGGTAATTACAGGTTGTGGAGGCAATGGAGTTATTGGGAAGTCTCTCTGTATAAAATTGAATTCTTAAAGGGGCCCTGAGGAAAATCTTTTTATGTTACTAATTAAATCATTGATTAAAGGAAACTGATCCCTGATCTTTTCAGCGACCTTATTAATTCCATGTGCTAAGCAAGTAGTGTGAATTAAATTACTATAAAATATTTTCAAATTTTGCCCCGCCTTGACCATATATGGTGCTGCATCTGAACACACTAAGGCAAAAAGAAATTGGATAATCCGTCGTTCACAAATCTAGTTATGGGCAAATTATTTGTTTGGTGAAGTTGTTTTGAAGCTATTAAATATGATTTGTACAGGACGTCTTCATGCAGCACACCAATTAGCAAATGCGCAATATAAAATATGCAACAAAAGCCCAAGTATGCAAAATATGCAATATAAAATTAGTGTCAATGGGTTCGTAATTGTGCAAATCGTAAAGATTTGAAGACATAAAATTAAATATGCTAAAAATAAAGAATATGCATTTTTCATATAATCCGCGCTGTACTAATAATTAACTAAGATAGGGATCTTAGGTACCATGACTTTTATTATTAAGATGTAAGTTACCATTATCAGCACTTAAAATATCTATATCTCAAATTATTTACGCCTTATGACTTTTGTAACGTCGGGTACGTTGGGGGTACATTTGGTCCGGCCAATAAAATTAACCGAATTTGGGCATTTAGGGCACAGAAACCACATTCAACAGTTGCCATTTGTGTAATTATAAAAAAACACAGAAAATGTAGAGTTTTATACGTCTCAAAATTCTCAGTTCAGAACTTTCAAATCGTTTTAAGTGGGAGATCGAGGCAAATCCTGAATCCGAGAGCCGCTTGCGCTCTTTTACGGAACTAACGCTAAGATGTTCTGACAATAATAATTTTGTAAACCAACGCTTTTTCCTTCTATATAATAAATATATTTCACAAAAATTTTTAAATTATTTAAGTTATAGGTAAATCATTAAAAATATTTTAGTCACAAGCATAATAATCAAACTAATAAATATCTTTCACTTATTCCTAGTAATATAACATGTTAAACCTAGTGCGGACCAAATGTACCCACAACATACGTTAAATTTCCTACTTGAAGCAAAACAGTATTCCTTTAAAAAGCAGAACATGCTACGAAAATCCCGCAAAGAAGTGCTGATCTAACATTCAAACGCTCAAGCAACAAAGTGTATTGATAAAAATATATTGATATGCGAACCTTGTTTAAAATACGTAACATTTAAGATAACACATGTTCGTTCTGTTTTAGTACAACATGCAAGCGTTGAAGAATTTCCACAAGTTGCGCATATCGCAGTGGCCGGCAGTGGTATGTGTAAACAAGATAACAGTTAAAGCAGCTGTAAGGCTATAAGAGTAGCGTAAAACTTCGGCAACGCCGGCGGATGTCATGTTTAGTTACATATGTCCCAAAATACAAACATGGATCTCGACTTTACCTATGCTGTTACGGATCTCGCGTCGTTATTTATTTATCACGTACATTAAAATCGCATAATTGTTTCCCCTCTAAAGGTGTAGGGTTTGAGTGGTTAATTATAAAGCCATTAATAAGAAATATACTCTAATAACCCATTCCCTTATGGCGGATCTCGGGTTGTCCTAAATTTATTTGGATCTCAGCTTGTTACAAAAACAGATATATATATATATATATATATATATATTGTGATGGATTTTATTTAGCCAGTTTGTTTAAAGTCATTTTATCTTTATTTTAAAAAAGGATACTCGTGCATGGTGTCTTGTCATGAGAGTCGGTTCTCTTTTTATTAAATAAATTAGGGCAGGCCTTAATACAGTTGATTACTATACTGGTTTGAGTAACTCTGCGAAACACGTATTGGATGATAAATCTACAAGAAGAAGAATTTTTGGTCAACATCATGTTATTAAGGAGATTGAGGATTAGATGCATGTATTGGAATACGAGATGGAAATAAGTTGCAGTCAATATGAATAAAAATTGAAACATAATAAAGAAAATGCGGATATTTAAAAGAAGATCCATTAGAAGAATGAAGATAATATTTTGTTTTAAGTGTTAGTGTAATCGGGGGCAAAGGACGTAATGTGGCTGTGAAATTTTATACATTTTAAAATTTATATTGTAATTTTATAGATCTATGTCTCATTGATTAATTTTAGCACATTTGATATTATTTTTAATTTGGGGGTTGCCTAGGGGTTGTTGATAAGATTTGATAAAAAACAATAAGTGTACAAAGATGTAAAAAATTATCAAAATCTGTTTAAAATAAGGTTTTCCTGGTTAATGGCTGTAATTAATATATGAAAGTATATTATATACAATTTCTGGTTATAAAGAGAATAAACTTACATAAATTTGAATTATATTTTACTGAAAGAAGAATTGGAACCATCTGCCAGTACACCTTTGTGTTGCTTCATGGGGGTTGCCTGTCCAGCGATATTATAAAATTATTGAGACCACATCTGTCAAGTTCAGGAGATTTATAAGAGGGACACGTTGTAAAGGTAGTACAAATTTACTCATCTACTATCCTACTGAGCTTACGGATTAATATGAGATGCACAACAAGTTAGTGAAGCTGTATTTGTGTAATTAAGAATACCAGTCCGAATACGTAAATCAACTGTAATAACTTGGTGTATTTTTTGACATTACTTAAAACTGAGTTGAAGTTGGCAAATGTATTAAGGCGATTTTAAGTAAGTAAATTTTCCAACGATATGAACCTACTAATTTTGGTATAGATGTCTCATGCTCGAGCTACCGTGGTTGCTTAAATAAAATAGAATTTGGAGGCAAATTTCTTCTTAATTTGTCACCTGGCGCCCATTAAATTTATTAAATTTATTTTTGGGTTAAGTTGAATAATTTTAAAATATGACATTGTATTACAAGAAGCATCAGCAGAAAGTTATCCGACAAGACCTGAAGATGGCAAATGTGACTTTGCCGAAACGTCGTCAAGACAACCAGCCCGGTCCGTCCCAGGACCAAGAAGTTGCTACGCGGAAGAATTCCTGGAAACCAACCACAGCATTTATATATATACATTGCCATGATATTTATATTAAATTAATGTAATTATTATTAACTATTTGTTAAATGTCTTTATCATGCTTTGAACTAGACTAAAATACCTTCGGAAGGACTGTTTTGTATTAAAAAGGATATTTATTGGAATTAAAATCCATATTTTAACCTGAAATATAGTCTAGATAGATTAACAATGTCATAATTTATAACAATTAATGTAAAATAATAGTTAAAACTGTATTTATAAACCTGTTATATGTAAAAACTGTTATCGATATTTCGTACGTTGCTTCGTAATGTGGAATATGAACCCAAAGTGAAGTTTTACAGTGTATGGCCTTTTGAAATCCTGTTGTGTGACTTAATACTCGTTGTAGACGATGATGTGGGTCTTTTTGGACTGTACCAGAGCCCTAAAACTCAAAAGTTACTATTATTTTAAGTTTTTCAATAATTAGTGCATAATTTTGACTTAGAAGTTTTATATTAGCCTATTTAATTAATATTATATCTAGCAAAGGTATTTAATAGGTTTAATAGGTTTCTTTAATGAATTATCTTGTTTATTTTATGATGTTTGTGTTATGTGTAAAGTTAGGTTAGATATAGAATTTTGTTATTTATGTTGAGTATAATTCTTTTATAGGTTGTTAATGTGTTACAAAACTTTTGTTATAATCTGAGGATTGTGTTAATTGTGTTTTTGTAAGGTTTTCGAGTTGATTTTGAGAATTTAGCCATATTTTAAAATGTTAAATTTTTTGTCAGGAATTTGGTAATTTTGGGTACCAAAATGTAGATAAAATTTCATAGAAAACGATTGTGAAGTTAGTTTTTCGATATATTTATTAATAAGATTAATATTAATTATTTAAATTTTAAAATAATAATTCCCTAGATTTTGTTTCAAATTCTGTCCTTGTTTTTAAGACGTTGCTATGATACGATGCTGTATTGTTGAATTTTGTAGAGGTTTCTGGCAGGAAAAATTGAATTCAGTTCCTTTTTGGCCATCGAAGAGAGCGCACGTTATTTTCAATCAGTGCCACAATTTAATTTCGTTGTTAAAATGTAAAAGTAGGCGTAACCTGTCAGAAATCAAAAGTTGGGTTATGTAACTTGTTTACAAAAATTTTGAAACAGTTATTAAAAGTAAAGTGTAACCAGAATTTGTTTTTTGATTCAACTATAGTGATTAATAATAAAAGAATTTACCAAATTAAATTGTTAATTGAAGTGTTTTTCTTTTGTGGAATTTTTCTGAAAGAGAAAAGTAAATAAAATTAAAATCTTTATTCACTTATAAAAAATAATAATCCTGTGGTGTTAATAAGAATTAAAGAACTTACCTTGTCAAATTGGAACATTTAACTGAGCAATTATAGTAATTCAGTGGTTTTGTTTCGCAAACTGTCGAACTTGCGATCTTGATGCTGTCATATTTAAATTCAAATGGAGCGTATTTAAACAACGAGACCTTCAAGCAGCATAAACGCAGCTGTGCAGATTTCAGAAGAAATGGTGTCTACGTTATAGTCAAAGGGACTGGACATACAAGATAAGTCATAGTTTATTTCTATGTTTAAAAGATTATGTATTTTATTTGTTTCGTAATTATCTATCTAATTGGTGAAGCCACGAATCATTACCTTGAGATTACAAGAGTCTATATAGATGTTAGTGTATTTATCTCATGTTTATTTAATTTGAGTAAAAAAAACTCAAATTTGGCGCCCAACAAAATTACTTTATTATTAAATTAAAATCTAATAGCATCTTTTTGACCCAAGCCAACATAGGGCTATTCGGCTATTTAAATAAGTAAGCAATTAAATATTTATAAATTAAATACATGGCAATATATATATATATATATATATATATATATATATGTAACAAGTACTAGAAACTTAGTATCGCAAATGTGCAGAAATGGGGATTAAAATAGACGACACAACCACACTCCGCTCTTTACTGTTCGCCGATGATCAGATCATACTAGCACAAGATGAGGAAGACATGGAATACATGCCCAGAAAACATAAAAAAGAATTTGAAAGATGGGGCCTAAAATCAATTTTAACAAAACCGAATATATTTATATGCATAGGTAGAAATGCACAAAATATAAGAGTGGACGACCAGGATATTAAAACGTGCAATACCTTTAAATATCTGGGAACGATTATCAGTTCAACATGTACATGTGAAAACGATATAAATACAAGAGTAGCTATGGGGAAAAGAGCGACAAAAACTTTGCGCGGTTTGCTATGGGGAGAAAATTTCAGTCAAGAAACAAAAAAACGACTTTTTCACAGCATAGTGGAAAATATTGTACTTTATGGAGCTGAAATGTGGCCTCTATCAACATCAGTTAAGAATAAAATCAGAACAGTAGAATTGGACTACATGCGAAGGTGTTTACGGGTCACAAGAAGAGATAGGCTAAAGACTGAGGAAATGTGGAGAAGAACGGGAATGACCCGCTCGATAACGAGAAACTTGAAAAGTCGACCACTCCAATGGTATGGGCATGTTCAACGAATGCCAGGTGACAGATGGCCGAAGAGAAACTGACGCAATGGTCTCCGAGGGGAAGAAGGAGAAGAGGTAGACCAGAGCTGAGATGGGAGTCATACATAAAAATGGCAATGAAGGAGACAGATTTAAAGGAAGAAGATTGGCAAGATAGAGATCTATGGAAACAAAAGACGGCAAACCCGGAGACGTAATAGCCTAAGAAGAAGAAGAAGATCAAGTTGCAATGATTGTACTCAATAATATATTAAGAAAGCTTGCATCGCTTTGTAAATATCTACAGGAAAGGTTTAAACATTATTGATGCACATCACCAATGCGGAACATGATTATAGTATTTGGAAAATATAGGAAGAATATTCTGCACTGAAATTTATAATTGTGGAAAAAACTAAAACTGGTTGATTCAAAACGTTCAGCTACAATTTAAATTTCGTTCTAACCAATTTACAGCTTTCTAAACTATGTTCTGTATAGTATCATATGGGCGTTTTAAGCAACCAGTGCAGACTGTAAGCGTTTTTATATTATAAATACTATTAAAATGAAGAATCTAAATAAATTGCAAATAGATGATTTCGGTGATCTGAGAATTAAATTACTGGCGCATCAATAAAAAAATGAAGTTTTCAAAGTATGGACTTTTATGAGAGACATAAGAGAAAAATTCCAAGAAGTATAAAATACGTTATATCTAAAATAATCTGTAAATGTTTCTAAAGATCATGGTAAAATAAAATGTGAATATGTTGTAACCTTTTTTGTTATGTATGTGTTATATTTATGTTCATTTTTACAATTAAAATAATTTATAAAAATATTGCACAAATTCTTTTTCAAATTTGACGCTGTAATGCTACTTATGTCATAATCAGGGCCACCCTAACCTCCGGGCTAAGTGGGCTATAGCCCCCAGTTTTACTTGCACTTAAATCAGTTTGACGGCTGGAGGCCAGCTACAAATTGCAGCGGTGAAAGATCTTTTTGGATTTGTGCTTACGGTTTCAATTACACGATTATGAAATGTATTTGCTAAGTATTCCCGTACGGCTAACGTATTGTGGGAAGGCAACCATCTTGTTGGAACCAAATTTCATCCAGTCTGATCCCTGGAACTTGACGCAAAGCAGGAACGATTTCGTTTTGCAGCATATCAAGATATTTTGGACCATTTAGGCTCCCCTAGATAAAAAATGATTCAATAATATTATTACCCAATATTCCACTCCACACATTCAACTTTTACGGATATTGAGACCAATAACTGTAATACTTGTGAAGATTATTTCGCGACCAGACACGGCAGACTGATTGTTGAATCTAATGCTAACGAAAAAGACACAAAACTCGGGTTTTTACAATTTATTTTTCACACTTGAAGTCAGAATATAGACATAAACAAAAACAAAAAACTCTCTGTCCAAAACATGAATGCCAACTTAAAAAATGGCTGGCTTCTTAGCGGGAGATTCAAATTATGTCATAAACATCCAACATCCTCCCACCAAGTTAATTTAATTGTAAAGAAATTAACTTATCTAATATTATCTATAATAATCTAGGTTTACATTTTGTATCTCGCGGGTAAATTAATTTTTCGTCCCTTTTTAGTATAGACACTAACAGTCTCTGTCTCTTTTTCCACTTGAACTGTTTCGATTCCTTTACAGTTCTTAACACTAGACAGTCCATCAGTTTGCATTTCACTAGACAGTCCATCAACAACGTTTGTTGAATACAGCTCCAGCGGATATATACGTTGTACCGGTCGAACAAGCTCACCATGACTTGTTTTCAGTCGAACCACACGTACTGCATCATCTCGTCCATGAATTAGTCCAATTACCTTTGCTAAAGGCCAATCCAGTCGCTTTGAATTGTCGTTTTCAATCACCACTACTTCACCTAACTCTATCTTTCGCGTACACTTTTTAGAAAACTGTTGTCGCAGTAATCCCAAGTATTCGCCACGAAACCGTTTGCGTAAATCTTCACGTAATTTTTGCCTGTAGACTACACGTTGGGTTAGCTCGAGGGAGTCAATTTCATCGCAGTCTTCAACGCTGAATCGTCGCATATCTTGAATAAACATTGATGGTGTTAGTGGTTGTAAGTATTTACTATCGTTCGATATATATGTTAACGGTCTTGAATTAATTATTGACTCGCAATCACATAACACAGTAATCATCTCTTCATAGTTTAGAATCGATCTTCCACCAACCGCCCCACCAAGCTGCAGTAGGCGGATTAAATTTCCACTCCATTCGGGATATTGCGCTATACTTCGCAATTTTTTCCCAGTCCAACTGTTTGAAGCTATTTGCAGCACCGTGAAAATTAGTTCCGCTATCACTATATATAATAGATGGACGTCCTCTTCGGGCTACAAATCTGCGTAATGCTAGAAGAAACGTTTCCGTCGATAATGTGCTGGTCAGCTCGAGGTGTACTGCTCGATAAATGGCACAAGTAAATATACATATCCATACCTTCTTCCCTTTCTTTAGGTAGAGAGGGCCAGCTAAATCTGTACCTGTTACTTCGAATGCTGCTGCATCTTTTACTCTGTCGACAGGAAGAGGCACGGGTGGAGATTCGAAGTGTTTCTGAGCATATCTTCGACATATTACACACTTGTTAATTACAGAGCGTATTGCTTTGCGTCCACGCAGGATCCAGTAGCGTTCTCTGAGTACACTTAATAATGTTTGAGCTCCTACGTGACAGTTTTTTACGTGCTGGTCGTAAATCATTCTTCGCACGACGATATTTTCTCCGGGTAATAAAATTGGATACCGAAAATTCCTTGAATCATCTCTCTCCGCAATTTTTGTTTTTATTCGCAAGATTTCATTTTCATCAATGAATGGGGACAAAAATGCTATTTTTTTACAATTTTCCTTCGTGAATACTTCCTTTTGTATCAACTTTATTAACCTTTGTTCCGCAATTTCGAATTCTAACGCAGTAACCGGTTCAGCTTTTCTTTTAGAACTCCGCCAACGTAACATGCGCGCTATCATAAATACTATCTTAGTATAGCGACTAAAATATCTGGCATACCAAGCATCGCTCCCGTCTTCAACGACTAACATCGAAGAAACTATCGATTTTTTTCTCTCTTCACTAATCTCTGTTTCATTGTACGAGGAATTTACTATTGGCCAATTTTCTTCAGGCTGATACAACCACCCTGGGCCCTCCCACCATCTTGATTCATATAGAGTCTTCGCAGTGCATCCTCGGGAGGGTAAATCTGCAGGATTCTCACTACCCGGTACATGTCTCCATTCTTGACCATTGGTTAACTTCCGTATTTCTTCAACTCTATTGCGAACAAAGTTTCCCCAATTTTCTTCCCGTCTGATCCACGCAAGTACCGTCGTGGAATCACTCCAAAAGGTAGTTTTTATTAGAATTTCTTGCCTTTTGAATTCTCCCACCATGCTAGCATATAGTCTAGAACCTATCGTGGCTGCTAACAGCTCTAAACGTGGTATAGTTATCTTTTTTAACGGAGCAACTCTTGTTCTGGCTTGTAAGAGTTGTACTCTCACATTATTCGAGGTTTCTGTGCGTACAGGGTGGGCAAATTTCGATGTTTGTATAGGGTAACTCGGTAACTATAGGAGATACAAAAAAATGGAAGTCACATTCTCGATCTCTTTTTTTGAGACAAATTCACTGGCAGAAACAAAAATTTGCTATAGTCTTTTGTTTTCGAGTTATAAACAGAAGTTCGATTTTTCGACTTTTAGACACATGTGAATATCGTGGTTGTTTGTAAAGTTAGGAGAAAATAACTTTTACATTCTCAAGGCACTTTTTTCTGTATAATCCAGTGGCGTCGAGAAAATTTGAAAAAAAAAAGTTTAATGTCGAGTTATGGCCTAAAGTTGTATTTTTTCAAATGGGAATCATAGTTGGCTATGGTTTAGTTAAAACGGATTTTTTTTTCTCTTTCTAACTATGTATCGTATGTCGGGTAACTTTTGATGTGTAAGTCTTTAATAGCGAACATAATATTTTACTAGATTACTTTTTGCGTTTTTTTATATTTTACCAAGTAGGCGGGTGTCATCTATGATGGTAAACGGAAAAAAATCCAGGAAAAAAAATCCAGGGAAATAAAATCCAAACTATAATTATAGTAATTTTTCACATGGTTTGTAACATTACGACCTGTTGCACAAACGCGTTATAAAGTTTGCCCTATAGTTACCTTTTTGGGGCAAAAATATTTTGTTACTTAGGTAGATCTGTATTTGGTTATAATGCCCTTGGCTGTAAATTTTGACAATTTAACTATTTATTAAAACTAAAACATCTTCACTTTTACAATTAAATGAGTTAATTGTAATTATGACGGAAACAAAATCGTTAATATGCAATTTACTTGCAAACGAATAAACACTGTCATAGATGGATTGTAGGAAAAAAAACCCAAGGAAAAAATCCACAAAAAAATCCAGGAAAAAAATCCAAGAAAAAAAGCCATAGAAAAAAAAACCAGGAAAAAAAATCCAAACTGTAAAATGAAGTGATTATAATTTTGAACAGCCAAACCTTTTTTTTTCTCACTCATTCATACTACTGACCCCCCCCCCGGAATCGCTTTCGCATTACTTCAGGGGGTTGCGGGCGTCCCTTACACACTAAACATTCATGCAACATGCACCCTAAACTTAACTAAGCAAATGCGGCAGCCCCAGTCGGGATTCGATCGCCCCAACGGAGCGACCGCATTTGCTGTGACCTCGAGTGGCCAATGCGTTCTGGCACTAGACCACCGAGGTCTCTGAACAGCCAAATCTAACCTAACCTAAAAATTTTTTATCTTTCAGTATTGTTGTCTACTTTTCTTTTTTCTATTAAAAATTTTTTTTGCTAATAATGTCTTTTGTTTGCCGGTTTTCTCAACCAATACACATATAATTATTTTATTAATAAAATGCTGTGCTGCGTGAACGCTCTGTCAATTTTAAAAAGGGATTTTTTAAATTAAAAGTTTTAGTATTAATAAATAGTTAAAATGCCAAAATTTACAGATCTACCTAAGTTACAAAATATGTTTGCCCCAAAATGTTATTTTTAAGGTAGGTAACTATAAGGCAAACTTCATAAAGCGTTTGTGCAACCGGCCGTAATGTTACAAACCATGTGAAAAATTACTTTAATTGTAGTTTGGATTTTATTTCCTTGGATTTTCTTCCTTTGGATTTTTTTCCTTTGGATTTTTTTCCTCTGGCTTTTTTTTCATGGATTTTTTCCTGGATTTTTTCCGTTTGCCATCATAGATGACACCCGCCTACTTGGTAAAATATAAAAAAACGCAAAAAGTAATCTAGTAAAATATTATGTTCGCTATTAAAGACTTACACATCAAAAGTTACCCGACATATGATACCTAGTTAGAAATAGAAAAAAAAATCCGTTTTAACTAAACCATAGCCAACTATGATTCCCATTTGAAAAAATACAACTTTAGGCCATAACTCGACATTAAACCTTTTTTTTTCAAATTTTCTCGACGCCACTGGATTATACAGAAAAAAGTGCCTTAAAAATGTAAAAGTTATTTTTCCCTAACTTTACAAACAACCACGATATTCACATGTGTCTAAAAGTCGAAAAATCGAACTTTTGTTTATAACTCGAAAACAAAAGACGATAGCAAATTTTTGTTTCCGCCAGTGAATTTGTCTCAAAAAAAGAGATCGAGAATGTGACTTCCATTTTTTTGTATCTCCTATAGTTACCGAGTTACCCTATACAAACATCGAAATTTGCCCACCCTGTACGTACGTACGTATGTATGTGACGCTCCTACAGCCGAAAGTATTGCTCCGATTTTGATGCGCTTTGGAATGCGGGGGTGTATCGAAAATTCATCGAAAAAATAAGCTTTTCAAAAAAATCCGAAACCGGAAGCGGAAGTTACGCATGTTTTTTTGGTATCACTTTTTTCGTGATTACAATTTTGAAACTTTTATCGCGGATAACGATAGAGGGTCATAAGACAAATCTGTTAGTTTTTTGCCGAACTCGCTAGCTTTAAACTGAAGGGCGCTATGATTTTTTGAAAATTTTGAGTTTAACGCCCAATTACTCGAAACCGGATGAATCGATTCAAATGATTTTTATTTTCTGAATAGTATATGAAGGGTAAAATGAGGTGATATAAAAAGTTTTTTGAAAAATTATAAGGGGCCTAAATTACGAATTTTCAAAATTTTGGAAATTTCAAAAAATTATTTCTCAAAAACTGCTCCAAGGAATTTTTTAAACTTCATATGTCGATAGACCTCGCAAGGGGCTATCGATATGTTTTTTGAAGAACTCCGTAATTTTCCTGTGGCGCCCTCTACGAAGCTTGGAAGTTTGAAACTTCAAACTCCTTTAATTAATAAACGAAAAAGATAGGAAGCTGGGGTTTTCACTGAATCGCTCAGTGCGTAATGGAGCATATGAATATGCAAAGAAATATTACACTCGTGGATATATGTAAGCGCACCGGCCCCCTCCCCCCTCTTTTTCAGAAAAATATTTTTTTTATTCTAACGGTTGTTATTTGTTTGCGTCAAAGAATCTTTTTCCGCGAAAATAAAAAAATCGATTTTTATGCCCTACAAAATATAA
>JABXWE010013642.1:0-23031 GCA_014611495.1 Limonius californicus
TTAAATAATTTTTTTTTCCAAAATTAGTACACACGTTGTATACATTAACTTACTAAATTAATAAACAGCCATACATCGTTAATTTGTCTTCTGTAGCAGCAATTCATAGTAATTACTGATAATTTTATATCCAGTTATTAACCATATGTTGGCAATTCAGCCTATCGCTACGTCTCGTAAGAGATCAAGCACTCTAAGGAAGAGGGCATTTCAACATATTAAACCGAAATCATTTTCGTTTAAGTTTAATTTTATTAAATTTTTACATTACCAACATTTATCTGGCTGTACATTGATGGATCAATTATCTTAAAAGCAATGCCAATTAAAATGGAGCCAAAAATGTTTATTGCTCCTGAAATACATTCTATCGCTAATTCAGTTGTAAAATTACCATAAAATACTATTCAGTATTGGAAAGAACCAGTGGTAGCTACAGAGCTTTTGTGTAGGCGAATCGTATGTTTAGAGAAGTTGGTAACGAAGCTGCAACTGCAGTCTTGTGTGTAATTAGCTGTTCATCTATAAGATTTAGGAATGATCAATTAAAAATTTCTAAAGCAACGATTAATACAATTTAGAGTTTCTGTATATTTTCGCTTAAATAATTCTACTAGAAGGTGTTTTATATATAAATATTTTGGTAGTAAATATAAAAATATACACAAAACGTCCGCTACTGAAAATCGTTTAAGGAAATTGCTTCAAAATTATTTCAATTATAATGAAAACTATTCTCCAAAATGTAAAAATAATTCATACAATATATTTATCTTTGTGTGGAGAATAAGCTACAGAAAATAAAATACGCAGATATACAAGAGCTTTTGAAAGCCTGTTACAGTCGCAAAAAAGACTCACGTTGTGGCGCCAATTTGTTACAGGTCAATCGAGCTTTTTCGCCGATTCGTAACTAAACTTGATGGAAAAGGGCCTACAGGTTAGCTCAGAGATGTAGAGGGAGTTCGTGAAAATTGCTTATGGGAGAAAATCTTTAGTTGTGTACAGGGCGAGTCAAAATAAGTGGGCGCCACCTTCCAAATCCAGCTGATTGTGTAGGTCCTCGTGGAAGGCCGAGAAGCCGACAGCTTACGGGAAGGGAACCTACCTTTAATTGTGCCTTCACCTGTATATTTAAAGCTTGCAAAATCCTTACACAACAAGTACAAAGGACACAATAAGACACAGTAAACTTTAAAACACATATAATGATATGAATATTGGTTGAAATAATGACAAGTTTAACACCAAAAATTCGAATTACAGAATCTTAATTCTTGAACGCTCAATAGAACAAAACTCGCCGCCGTTGACACACAATATTTATGCTAAAATGACTCTGTGTGGTCAAAGGCGTAGTTTACAGGAAAATACAATGTATAACACAAAATTTCTCTTGTACTTTACACTTCGAACAAATACAGTCCGCAACTGAAGGTCGCTTCCTGTTTCCAGATACTAAAAGATTCAATATTGAATTTTGCAAGTTGCACGTAGAGTTTCGCTTCACAAAAACACAAAACTGGAAGTTTTTACCTTGAATTTCGAATGCAGGCACAATTTTGGCGATTTCCCGATGCAGGGTCGAAACGAATCCGAGAGAAGGGAGGCAACGTTCTTCGGAGCAGCGTTGGGACGAGGTATTACATCCCTGTAGAGGGCCAAATTGCTTTCAACGATGTCAGTTGAGGTGTTGACAGAAGAGAAATCCTCGAGAACGACGGGACGAACCAAATTCCAGCAAAACACTTGTACGATGATTTATTTATTTCCTTTTACATCACAAAGATCCGAACTAAATTCGACAGGAGCAATTATAATCTTTAATTGTCCAAAACCAAGGCGTACCTTTTGCTATCGCTTATATATTTATCCGACGGTTAAGTCGATTTACTTTTGCTTTACAGCAAACAAAAACGGTACGGTAGAACGTAGGATAGCGAAGCGCCGCGATGAAAAGGAACCAATATGCAACGTTACAACCGTCGGTCTCGAGAGTCTGACTGTCACTCGATAAACATTTACGACCCTCGATTGATCGTATTTTCGAAGACCGGAGTCCGGCGAAGATCTAATGCCGACTGAATCAAAAGCGCAACGGGGATCAGCACCCCCCTCAAAATGTTGCACCACATTACAAAATGTTACGCAAGAAGTTCTAGAAGGTTCTGGAATGTTCTAGAAAGAATCTCATGACACGTGAATTCTCGGAACAGTCAGAGGTCAAACGCGGAAAAACAAGAGCTTGCGACTTTAACACAAAGAAACTGTTGACATATCTCGAACTTCGAAAGACAAAACAAAATACCGAAATGGTAACCCAAAATAAGACTTTAATTAAAATAACATTCTATTAATTCTAACGAAGCGGCAAACAAATTACGGAATGAATTCAAGTGTAGCGGCAAACTTTAAAATCACATAACAAGCCGAACCTTTCAGCACGTCAAATTACAGATAATGTTTTAAATACATGAGTACGTCTCACATCTGTTAACAGCCTCTTCGTTCCACTGCTGGGCATCGGCCTCCTCTTCCACATGCTTCTCCTCAGCGCTAAGAACCACTGGAGATCTACAGTTTAACGTCGAAAATCCAGATAGTGTTTTTGGAATTTAGACAACGCAGTTGACAACAGGATTGGGGAATTGTGTGTGGGGGGGTTGTAGCTCAAAATTTTAACTACCGAGGTAATACTGCGGAATCGGACCCGAGTCATGTTTGTTCTTTTGTATTTCACAATAAATTGTTGTTTTAATTGATTGAATAGAATAAACGTGCTATCTAACTATAGAATAATCGTATATTGACAATGCTATTTTCTTAGAACAGCAGGCACGTATGATTTTACCTTCCGCAGCACCATTTGGATTCCGTTTTCCTGCCACCGCAACTGCACCAGTAGGACGTGGCTTAATTCTATACCGCACACTCTATCTACATGCAGAACCATAAATATATTCACTACTCATTGTATTTAATTTAATTCTATATATAAGTTTATAAGAGGAATTTAGTATACATTTATCATGATACTAAAACTAGTAAGATATGCTCACTAGCGAGACGAATTTGCATTCCGTTGGCGCATGACGTCACTCGGTGACAGCGGAGCGGCATTCATGCGTATATTATGGAAATATAGACGATGAAATGGACATAGGTACACAATCTATTAGCTAATAAACGGTGATAATGTTTTAAATTGTACAAGTAAAGTAATGTATTAATAGATTTATAAATTTATTACCTAGCTGATCATAAAAGAATAAGCATTCTGCTGAAAAAGCTATAGATATATTATTTCACAAATATAATAAAGGTTATCGTCACTAAAGACAGCATAGTTACGCAAAATGTCTTTTTTTATAAATGGACAAATTTAAGGCAGACCCGATTACAAATCCGTTTTAGAGCATGTACATTTAAAAAATGCAATTTTTATTTTGTCTTTTTGGGGGCTTTAAATTTTTTTTGCCTTTTTTACCTATTTTTGCCGTGTTTGCCTGTTTAATGCCTTTTCTATCAAAATTTTGTAATTTATTCTTAATTTTAAATTTTAAAAGATTATTTAATTTTTCATTGAAATTTCTATGAAAGCAAACACGCTGGAAACTCGTAAAAATAAATCTAAAGGAATTTGGTGTACAAAACACTGACAGCAAACTTTCCCTTTAATATTTAATCCTCTTACAGCTACCAGGTAATAACAACCGTATAGTATTACAATTTACTTTCGGCTTAGACCGCATCGTCATTTGGGAACTACACCCAGCATTATCAGGTAAGGCCCGACCTGTAGCTTGTCTGCCTTTACAACCATTTGCTCTAGAAGTTTGAGCCATATTTGTTCGTAGGCCCTGTCTGCCTAAACAGGGCCGTGTGCTTATATTAACCAAGCCTTGGAGCTGACAAGGATTTGACCTTGATGTATTTTGTTTGCCAGGACAATAATACTTAATCGGCTTATGCCTGTTAGCTGTTTATGAACCCATACAAACTAACGTTTCGCAAGACATTGCAGCTTGCATCTTCAGAGTGAATATAACACTGAACTCAAATCCGGGAAGCGGAGGTATTTAAACCTCTTTGAGCCAGTGGGGCAGAACGGCGGAGTTCTGGTTGGCTGCCACCGTTGGGCAAGGACGGATCCGGTGGAACGTGATCATGTGATCGATGATGCGTAGGAGTCCTTAGAGGAGAAACTACTGGAATCCAAGCATTACTGAGTCTAAAACCATCCTCCCTGTTTATGTTGTTAGGTTGTTATTCAATTTCAATTGCTTCACGTATGATACGAGGGAAGTAATGAGGCACCCGAGCATTGTCAAAGTCCATCTTATGTCCAGTTAAACCAGTATGTTCAGCCACCGCAGATTTTGTGATGCGTTTATGTTTGCAATCGCCTTTGTGCTCTCGCAATCTTAACTCAATGGAACGACCAGTTCGTCCGATGTAGTTTGAGCCACAGGAGCAAAGGATATTGTAGATCCCGGCTGATTTTAAATTTGATATATGATACTTTACGGATCTGAAACCGTTTCCCAAAGTTTTATTAGTCCTAAAGACTGTCTTTATGCTGTACCTTCTAAGAGCATGCCCAATCTTATCAGTAGTGCCTTTACTGTAAGGTAGAAAAACTAAGCCTTCCGGAAGTGCCAGTTCCTCCTTAACCTTGGGCTGTTCCGCATTTGCGGATTGCTCTCTGTATTTCTGTGGCTGTATAAACATTTTGTTGTAACGACATCAAGAGATGAGTTTTCTCTTGTTGTAGGTGTTCTGCATCGGAGATTCGAACTGCTCTGGTTGATAGAGTTTTTAGCGCAGTTGCTTTCTGCATCGGGTGATGATGCGAATTTGCATTTAAATACCTGTCTGTATGTGTTTTCTATCTGTAAACTGCGTGCCCCAAGCTGCCATCCGGTTCCCGTGTAACATGTACTTCTAAGAATGGAATACTGACATTTTCCTCTACTTACATTGTGAATTGGATTTGATAATGAATTGAGTTTAGGTGTACTAAAAATTGTTCTAGTGTTTGGCGTCCGTGAGACCAAATGACGAACGTATCGTCTACATATCTGAACCAGGATTTAGGTTTAAGATCAGCTGCTGCTAAAGCTTTGGTTTCAAAGTCTTCCATGTATATGTTTGCAATAACAGGTGATAGCGGTGAACCCATAGCCGCTCCTTCAATCTGTTCATACAAGTTGCCATTCCAACTGAAAAAGGTGTTTTTCAAACATATTTCGACTAATTGGTTTAGATCTGTAGGTAGTTTATCTCTTAAGACCTCTAACACACCATCTACCGGTACTTTTGTGAAAAGGGACACAACGTGAAAACTGACTAAAATATCTCCTTCACACAGCCGTAAACTTTTGATCTTGTTGACAAAGTCACAGGAATCCCTTATGTACGTTTCTGTGTTGCCACTAAGCGGGCGAAGCTTGTGGATAAGTACCTTGCTAAAGCATGTGTAGGAGAATTTATAGCACTCACAATAGGTCTGAGTGGCACTCCAGCCGTGTGTATTTTGGGTAAACCATAAATACGTGGGGTGATAGAGTTTTTGGGTATGATGCACTGTTTTGCCGTGGCGTCAATCGCATCAGAGCAGTTGATAGCAGCAGTCACTTTTGAGATGAGAGAGTTAAGCGGATTGCGATTAAGCCTTCTGTATGTGGAACCGGACAACTGTGTTTCCATTTTTAAATTATAATCTGAAGTGTTCATCACAACAGTAGCATAGCCTTTATCTGCTTTAAGTATGAGGACATCTTTGTTATCTCTTAGTAATTTCAGTGCTTCTTTCTCATTTTTACTGATATTGGAGCGGGGCGGCTTCGTTCTTCTTATTATGCTTGATACATCCTGTCTTATGCTTTCAGAAATTACTATAGGTAGTCTGTGAATTGCTGCTTCTACGCCAGATACTATATCTTCCACCGGAATGCGCTTGGGTGCAATAGCATAATTAAACCCTTTCTTTAGTACTGATGTCGTTTGCTCATCTAGCAGCATGTTGCTAAGGTTTACTATCACCTTGTGATTAGGTAATTCGTTCCGGGGCGGTTTCGAAACTAACCGTTCGTATTTTCCAGTTTGTTCAACGGTTGCTTTGTAACGGAGTGCCCGCTTACGCTTATTAGGCCTCACGTTAATATTGCTTATATTACTCGGATAAGCTCGTGAGATGTCCAGGGTTCAAAAATGACTAAATGTAAAAGAAATGTATTTATTAATTAGCACTAACCTATGTACAAAATGTAAAATAAATTAATGTTCTAGTGTATAATAATAAATGTAAAGGTAAATAATAACAAATTCTGAGTAGGTCTGTGAGTACTCTGTAGCTCCACTGTCTTTCTGGTCGGGCCCACCTACTGCGGCTTGCTGCGGTAGATCGACTGCTCGATCGTTCTCCAAGATGGATGCGGTCTGGTTTTGACTGGACTTTAAACACAAACAAATAAATTAAATAATTATTGCTTATAAGTGTTATTGCGGCTTCAGTGATTACGGTGGGGTAAATCGGGATAAACGGGTAATGATTAGCTAATTTTCCGGTGCGGGGTGCATAAAACACGCAAGTTTGATTAGCAACAAATGAAATTGAATAAATCGTTAAAAATCTCTTCGATCAACGACCCCGGTGAGCTCTTTACTGCTGGCAGGCAAAGTTCCTTTAAAAGTACGTATTTACTTGAATTCTGGTGACTTTAAATACTTATTCAAACAGGAACTTCTTATTTAATTTTTCCTGGAATTTCCCCAAAATACAACGGCGACGTTTTGAATGCGTCGTGATTGACGGGTTTGATACGATAACCTGTATTTATACGGTGTATTTATGACGGGACGAGACTGACTGTTTAATTGATAAGATTTAATAATCTCGGCTCCTAAACAATTTACTTTTAATTTGGCAAATAAAATCGGCATACGGTGCACCCAGATTCGCATAGAATCTGTGTATAGCTTTGAACCGTTTGAAATTCTCCAAACGTAATTCAAATATTACAGCCGGTATTTATAATAACCCAAAATTGGGATTCGTGAAAATTCCTCCACGGATCGAACCAATTTCAGTTCAGGGATTCAAATAAGAATTCAAATGAAAGATTACCGTGTGCTTACGTCGCTAATTATTCACCAGCTCGGCACACAATAATAATTCGTATAACAATTATTTTTACCAGATATACTCCGATTCCAACACCAGTATATGCCTGGTACGAATAACTATTCGGGGAAAACGTTCTACGGGATGAGCCAATAAAAGATCAAAGCAGGTTAATAATATAATACTCGCCAATTACGCGTTCAAAACTTGATACTTCCCACGCGTTTCCAACAGCGAATAAATTCTCTCGACTTCTCCCAGCGGTAGTGAGCTCCAGGCTGTCGAATTTCGGGATCTGTAACTCGTAATATAAAATGAATAAAACTGTCTCAAACACTGGTGAAAGCACAGGAAAATTATTTGTTCACTTTTAGGTAAGCACTCGGGTTAGTAAAAGGAATTTTACTTGACTGGTTAATTTTCAGGAACGGATTTGCAAACTGGAATCGCTTAAGATTGCTCTTAAGAAAACGGCGGAATATTTCTGACTTTGAATTGCTTCAAAGGCCAGGAAAAATTCTAAAGATGATTTAAATGGCTGGGCGGACGGTTTTATAGGAAGCACTTTTCCACTTCCGTCATGCGCGCTCCCCTCTCGGCTGGAGAAAGGGACGCTTGTTCTCGGCTATTTTACGTCACGGTGGTTCCAGATGTATGTTATTGCGGTCGGCCTTATCTTCAAATGTGAATTTATTCGAAATTGGTAATTAGATACCAATTATTCGATTTTCACATTTTGCACCCGTTACAGCTTGTTCTAATGTACTTTGAGCCGGCTTACACGTTATTGTTTCAGTTTTCTCCAACAGGGATGCTTCTAGCGTACTAGAGAGCTGTAAATGTAGCTCATACAGCTTACAGTCAATTTTATCAAGATATATGCGAGTTCTACTGATTTCCGGTGTCAGAAGCCCGAGGCTTGCTTCCCGGAAGATTCGCTCGTTGTGGCGGTTATGCAAATGGTGTTTGATGAACACACAGTTTGGTAGAACCTTGTTGTCACGACAACGTTTAAGAAAAGCCAAGTCTGCCAGTAACTTGGCTTTCTTTTGTCTCAATTGGTCAGTTGCTCTCGTTTGAGTATAAACATCCTCGCCGTGGAGGCGTGAAATATATTCTTTGAGGCTTTCGCATGTTGTAACATCTTCGGTGGTGAATTTCTTTCGTTGCATTTATATATCTGATCCTGCCAGTTACAGTTTCTGTGTCAGTTAAGCATTGTGTGGTTTTAAGCAAATTTTTAAATTAGTGAAAACAGAATGCCAGCAGACGGGCAATCAAAAATTATAGTGGGTAAAGTTGCATCTGCATCAGATCAAGTGATGGGAACGTTCTTAGTTGCCAAGTTTGTGAAAAAAACGTAAGTGTGTTCATTAGTACCCTTTTGATTAATTAAGCTAATAATTTGTTGAATTAATAATTTTATTGTTGTAGACTAATGCAGGAAGAAGGTTCCATTGACGCAACATTTGCAGACCGCGATTCATACAGCTAATGTGAAACGCAAATCATCAAAACAACTTTTATTAAAAAACGCTTTTGCAAATATTTCTAAAAGTGGGCCTATCAAATCAGGTATTTCATTTGTGCTGTGTGAAGAAGCTCTTATTGCAGCTAACATTCCTTTTTATAAATTAAAAAATAAAACATTTAGAAGATTTTTAGAGAAATTTACAAAGCAAACAATCCCGGACGATTCAACATTAAGGAAGAATTATTTGAATTAATGTTACGAATCGGTATAAGCAGATACATACATAATTTTGTATAATACAGAGATTTTCCTGCTTTTTTAGTGTATCGAGAATATCCGAACTGAAACTGGCAACAATTTTATATGGACTTATATTGATGAAACAACGGACTGCCAGGGTCGCTATATAGCCAACAATATCATCAAAATTAGTGACACATGAAGCGGGTACACCGTATTTGTTGGCTTCAAAACAGTTGGAGAAAACAAACTACCAAACTGTAGCAAGGTTTTTCAACGATAGCATGCGTAAGTGCAATTATAAAAATTTCTGAATAGTGAATACGACTCCAGGTAACCGCTATTAAGATTGTTTTGTTTTAGGCATACTGTATCCCAACGAAACGCCCAAAGAAAAAACTTTACTTTTAGTGAGTGACGCCGCACCGTACATGGTTAAATCAGCAAAAGCTCTGTAAATATTTTACCCAAAGTTGATGCATCTAACTTGTCTCGCCCACGCACTAAATAGAGTTAGCGAATGCATTCGTGAAGGATTTGGTACTGTGAACACATTAATTTCTTCAACTAAAAAGGTTGACTTATTTAAATTTTATTACATAAAGTTTGTTATCTTTATTTGGTTTTTTTAGGTATTCTTAATGGCGCCATTACGTGTAGCTGTATACAAAGAAAAACTTCAGGGAATTCCCCTACCTCCTGAACCAGTCATCACCAGATGGGGAACGTGGATCGGCGTTTGTGATTTTTATGCGACTAACTTTATTGCCATTCAAGAGGTACGAATATACATATTTAATATTTTCTTATAAATTGTAAATACAAATAATAGCTTAGTTAATAATTAAATTTTTCTTCTATTTATAGGTGGTATGCTCGTTTGATGGTTCGGATTCAGCAGACATTACAAAGTCGCAGGAAGCCTTTAAAGATAAAAAGGTAGTACAAGGATTGATGTATATAAAAACGAACTTTTGCTGGCTGCCAGAAAAAATTACTAAATTAGAAGAAGTTGGGTTGACCCTTGTCGAATCATTAAAAATTGTTGAAGAAGTAATCAACCTCACATCCAACGCTCCAGGATCAGTAGGGAAAACAATTAAAGAGAAACTAACATAAGTTCTACAAAAAATCCTTCTTTTGAAGTTCTACAGGAAATTTCTAAAATCAAAAATTCGCCAAGAAGGAGTTTCACATAATGATTTAGAGATGGCCCCAGAGCAGATAAGTTCTCTCAAATTTGCCCCTATTACATCTTGCGACGTGGAGAGATCATTTTCAGCTTACAAACAAATTTTGAGTGACAGAAGAACTAACTTAACAGTTGATAATTTAGAGCAACTTCTGGTAACTAGTTGGTACCAAAATGAAAATTAATTGGATTATGTGGCTATTATAGACGTATTTATACTTTTGCAAATAAAGTTTGTCTTTCTATTCTTAATTTGAATTTGTGTATTTTAGTTTTAAGGCGTTTTTCCTGCAACAACGTTTTTGCCTTTTTTGTGCTTTTTTGATATTTTTTTGCCTGCCTTTTATGCGGTTTTATTTTGCCTAACTATCCTGTCTTTAATCATCACTATAATAATAATTATGATGTCACGCCCCCAGTCTTACTTTACTACAATGTTTCACCGGCGATTATAATTTGCAACATATAGTCCAGTCATTGGGGATTTTCACCTGGAAATAAGTCCGGAAGTTTTGAAACTTTGTAGGTTTATAGGTTTGGGGATCTAGAACTAAAATTCACAAAATGCACAATCCGAGACATGCCGCCGGCGCCGCCATCTTGTCAAGATGGCGCACAAAAATAGTTTTTTTCACATATCTCCAAAACTGTGCGTTTTTCGAAAAAATATGTTGACAGCAAAATTGAAGAGGAAGAAATTTCCTACAAGAAATGTTCTTAGCATATTTTTGCTAAAGTGAGCCGTTTAGGCTCAAGAACTGATTGAATGACAACATATTCTGTTAATTTCTATAAACTGCCCCTAACTATATCCATATATGCGTATAATTTTATCTTTTATAATAAAACGGGCTATTCAATTGGGTTCTCGTTATATTTATAGCGAAGATCACAAAAAAAAATTACAGCAGATGTTTTGTTTGACGAGTCTATGTCTCCCACAGTTCCACAGTCAAATTTGAATGGAGGTCTTCTTCATCGGATTCGTCCAGTGTCACTTGGCTGATATTTACACAAGACTTTCCATTGCAGACACCGCAAATCATTGAACATCTCAATCCTGCTTTCCTGCATCCGCAGGCTCTACCACAAGCCGCCTTGCACTTACAAGATAAAAAAGCAAGTAGTGCTTTGGAAGCAGGATCTTTTAAAGTAGTTACTGGAGTGAGGCCAGTTTGTTTTCTTGCAACCCCATTCTTCAACTACTTTCGGACAGCCAAGCCATAGTTGAACCTGATAGTATGTTCTCAATGAATCTTGTCGTGCAGCTGCGCTTGTCGGTGGTAAGGATGCCAAATTAAATTTACTTTTTGTTACCGACTTCACAAAACACTGGTATCGATATTTATCAAGATTGATATCATTTGTGACTTTGGATCCATAGAGTGCAAGGAGAAATTTCTCACCGGCAAAGGCAACTTGATCAGCGGTGGCATGTTTATTTTTAAAAACTTGAATATGATCTTGTAACTCTTTATGGTTTTCTAATGTTGTTAAAAACTTCATCTTTCCTTGGTTAAATAAGGCCGACGTCGTATCACACCCACTTATTGCGTGAAGGAACAAGATGTTATCCTTCACTACTTCGGTTCCTTTGAAACTTTGCGACGAATAAATATTTTGGACCGTTTTTCCTCTCCCAGGCTTTAGGAGGTAAACATGATCATGAGTCTTGCACAGTGCTGTCAACAGAACAATGAGGTCGACATCCTCCCCAACAACAATGGCGTATTCATATGAAGATGACATCTTGATAGCTGTATTTATTATCAGTGTGTCTGCATCTTCTGTAGCCTGAATTACGGTGAACTGCGCTTCTTCAAATTTCCGTTTCAAGATGGATATAAAGCGATCTTTGTTGACATCGTTTGACAAGAAATTTGACTGTGGAACTGTGGGAGACATAGACTCGTCAAACAAAACATCTGCTGTAATTTTTTTTTGTGATCTTCGCTATAAATATATCGAGAACCCAACTGAATAGCCCGTTTTATTATAAAAGATAAAATTATACGCATATATGGAGATAGTTAGGGGCAGTTTATAGAAATTAACAGAATATGTTGTCATTCAATCAGTTCTTGAGCCTAAACGGCTCACTTTAGCAAAAATATGCTAAGAACATTTCTTGTAGGAAATTTCTTGCTGTCAACATATTTTTTCGAAAAACGCACAGTTTTGGAGATAAATGAAAAAAACTATTTTTGGGCGCCATCTTGACAAGATGGCGGCTCCGGCGGCATGTCTCGGATTGTGCATTTTGTGAATTTTAGTTCTGGACATCCAAACCTACAAACCTGCAAAGTTTCAAAACTTCCGGACTTATTTCCAGGTAAGCCCTATTTTTGATCCCCAATGACTGGCGTAATATCCATGTTTAGAAAAGTTTTAAGAAATAAGATTTGGGATGAGCGGTTGAATGGTAATATTAACATAATACTAAATATTATATGAACGTTTACGATAACAAAAATCTATTTTCTATTTTATTTTATTTTGGTATAACACACAAAACATATCTACTATAACGCAATTAATAAAGAGATATTTATATATTTTTGTCATCATAAAATAAAACTTAACCTATTTTGTTATTTTAATAATTTTCTTATTTTGAATATTGGAATATTCTTTAATATTTCTATTAAGGCACTGTATTCTGAAATACATTTTGCATCTAAATAATATTTTTTTCACATCTTCACTCAAATCAATATTACGAGAGCGACATAGATGTTCTTCATCATCATCATCATCATCTGACATGGAGCCGACTCGAGGGTCAATCCTGAATACGCCAGGCCCACCCCATTCCAGTAGGTGGGTAGGAATTTACGGGATAGGGTGGGATCGGGTGGGGCATTGTACAACGTTAGCATGTCTGCAATGCATACCGCAAGACACCGCTGCTGCAACACCAGGTAGTTAGTAAGATACGCATCAATAGGGTGTTTAAGTACATAGCCAAAACCGTTATGCGATTATGCGTTTGAGCCTAATAAACTTTGGTTTCAAAGTTTCACATTGTTCTTATGTCATCTCTTAGTTTCCTAATAACTAATAACCTACTTAATATTTACTACCAAACTTATTTTTACCGTCCGTTGTGCAATTATATATTTGACCCTAATAAACTTTGGTATCAAAGTCTCACATTGTTCTTATTTCACATCTATCTATTGTTCTAAGGTTACTGATTGCACATCTCTTGGTTTCCTAATGACTAAGAACCTACTGAATATATACTCCCAAACTTATTTAAATTGCCAGTTATGCGATTATGCATTTGACCCCAATAAACTTAGGTGTCGACGGGTCACAGTATTCTTATTTCACATCTATGTAGTTTTCTAAAGTTACTGAAGGTTCACATTGTTCTTATTTCACCTCGACCTACTTAATATTTACTCCCAAACGTATTGAAACTGTCCGTTATGCGATTATGCATTTGACCCTAATAAACTTTGGTATCAAAGTTTCACATTGTTCGTATCTCTTATCTATCTATTGTTTTAAGGTAACAGATTGCTCCTATCTTAGTTTCCTAATAACTAATTAACTACCTAATATTTACCGCACTTATTACCACTGCTTTACCACTTAGTTGGAAGTTCTATTCTGGATTGTACTTCCTTCGTATCCCTAACCTTCCGCTCTGCAGTTGACCGCTAAATATCCATCGTTCTCTTTCCCACTGGTACTTATTTCGTTCCTTCTCCTTTGTTTTTCCTTACCTCGCCCTCTTACTGCTTCTTCTTTTTCGGTATCCTGTTCTTCTTCAGTCGATTTTTGATCGGATTCTTCAATCAGTGCGTATACTGTTCTTACCTCTCTTCGGATACCTCTTTTCTTCGTGCCCAGTTCTCCCATGTCTCTTTAGGTATGCCGGTGTTTTGAATGTCCCTCGCCAATGATGTATTCCACGGGTAGCATGGTCTTCCGATCTTCTTTTCTTCTGTTTGCATGTCATAAGCTTGCTGTAGAGGATGGTTGGCCGGTCTTCTTAGAATATAATAATAATAATAATAATAATAAAGGTCTTTATTTCCCAAAGAACATATTGCACATTTTACAAATAATAAATTACAAAATTATGAGAAATCACAAGGCGCAGTTCAAGCTGATGCGCTTGCTCTTCCACTGAACCTTGATTTACGAAGAAAAAAACATATTGAGAATCAAATGCCTAATACTAAAAAGAAAAGAATAAAAAAGAAACCCTCTACACATCAATGAAATGGAGGGAAAAGAAATTAATTAAATTAAATTAGATTAAATTAAATTAAATTAAATTAAATTAACTCGAATTAAATTCAAACAAATTAGACAAATTAAATTAAATTAGAGAAGCCCCAAAACAACCAAATGCAGCACACCTAACCAAGAATTTCCAGGCCAGAAATAAAACACTAACTAAAAAAACAAAAACTCTGTCAAGAAGTTAGTTTTGCGACTGTTCATTAAGCAGGAGTTTCCTGTACTGATATTTAAAGTGCGAAATAGAGAATGTTTTAAATTCCATGGAAAGAGAATTATAAAATTTTGATATTTGGTAAGTGAAACTTCGTTGGAAGAGAGCCGTCTTATGGAGAGGTGGCGTGATGGTACCTTTAAAACGAATATTTAAATTATGCACATCTTCCCTAAATGAAATTTTACGATGTAAATACAATGGTTGCTTTTCCAATAAAATTTTATAATAAAAAGTCGCGCTTTGCAATTTCCTTCTATTTGCCATAGATAGCCAACCCAACACAGGTAATTTATGTGAAACATGTTCAAATTTTCTAATACCAAAGATGAGTCTTATACAAGAGTTCTGTATTCTTTGAATTTGCTGACTGGAGTCATATGTAAGAGATGGTATACCTGAGAGCAGTAGGCAAAATGGGACATTACAAGAGCTTCACACAAAATTGTTTTAATGGCTACCGATAGGTATAATCTGTGCGGATATATGAGTTTCAAGTTGAGGTAAGCTTTTTTAGCGCAATTCGATATATGTGTTTTGAATCTTAGGCTGCCGTCAAGTATAAGACCCAAATTTCTAACTTCTTCAAATACCGGAAGTGCAACATCGTCGATATTGATGTTGAGATCGCTTTTAAGCACTGCTACATCTTTCTTATTACCAAAGAACAACATTACAGATTTAGTGGGATTAATTTGTAGGCAGTGATTTTTTGATACATTAGATATACTCTCCAAGTCACGATTAATACCCGTCATAACCTGCTGGAGATTATCAATCATAAAAGAGCAATATAACTGAGTATCATCAGCATACATCTGAGTATTACATGTTGTTACATAACCATGAAATGTGGATGTATAGATAATATATAAGAGTGGACCAAGAATAGATCCCTGTGGCACTCCTCGTGTAACTTCTCGCGAATTTGAGCATGAATCAGAAAGTTTAACTATTTGGCTTCTGTTACTTAAATAACTGATGAACAAAGAAACAGCGTCATTAGAAAGGCCTATAAAAGTCATAATGGCACACATGATTGTATGAACAATCATGTCAAATGCTTTACTGTAGTCTAACAATACCAGAACCGACACCATACCCTTATCACATCCTGCAATTATGTTGTCTATTACATTGGTAAGCGCTGTCATACAACTATGACCTGGGCGAAAACCTGCTTGACATTCGGGTATTATGTTATATTTGTTCAAATGCGTTCGTAATTGCAACTCCATGACCTTTTCCAAAATTTTTGACAAAGTAGGAAGAATACTAATTGGACGTAAATCTTTATAGCCCACAGGACTTGAAGATTTCGGTACCGGAATGACAAAGGCTTTTTTCCATTCATCGGGAAATATATTAGCAAGCAAACAAGTGTTCAAAATATGAGTGATATAGGGGATTATCAGCGGACAGCAATATTTTATAATGTTTAAGTTAATACCGTCAGTACCAGTACTATTACTTTTAAGATTGTTTATTAGAGACCTAACTTGAGTTTCAGTGACCAGGTTAAAACTGAAATTATTTATGTTATCAGTAAACCTATTGTTGGTGTAAAAATTAACAAGATCAGCAGTATCATTATTGACTGGTGGAATTGAGTTAAGAAAAAAGTCATTAATTGCGTGAGGATTGAGAAGATTATCAGGAATGGGGGTACTGGCTTTGCTCGACACATTTAACGATTTCAATTCACGCCACATGTTTTTAGCAGATCGGTTACGAGAAATATATTCAAAATAAGCCTTCTTTTCATTAATTATTGCTCTTGTAGTGAAATTACGCAATGACTTATAGTAGTCCCAATGCACTGGATTACGCGTATTTTTAAATTTGAGTTTAGCCTTGTCCCTTAATGACATGAGTAATTTAATATTATCAGTGATCCAAGGAACTCTATTTCTGGTTATTCTAACAGTTCTTATTGGAACGTGTTTGTTAAACACGTCAAGTATACCCGCATTAAGCAGTGTAATTTTATCGTTAACATCCACTAACTCATAAATATGCTGAAATGGAAACTGATTGAGATCATAATAGGAGCTGTTAATATCAAAGTTTTTGAAGCTTCTGTACGTTTTATAGATTAGAGCAGGTTTTTGTTTAACTAAACGTAAGCTGCAGTAAATCAGTTCGTGATCAGAAAGATGTAGTTCCCGATTTCCAGAACTGCTTATTAGATTAGGATCAGAGATTAAAATGATATCAAGTAGAGCTAATAATCTTGTAGGCTCTGTGATTATTTGTTTAAGGTTTAAAGTTTCAATCATTGTATTGAAATAATTAGTATCGGGATTAGATACTTTTAATAGATCAATATTTATATCTCCTAGACAAATTATTTTATTCGACATAGCAGTACCCAATGCAAGCGATTGTTCAAGTGCATCACAAAATACCTTATATGTGCCCCGTATTTACTTCTTGATGTAGTGACATATCCGACTCCCATCACATAAACAATTTAATACAAATCTTAGCAACCTTGTTACATGCAAAATGTTTATACCTATAAATTTTTGTACCAATATTTTTTACGTTTGTTAAATATATATCCGACGCCCATAGTAACATTTTTACATGTAAAATGTTTATACCTAAAATTGTTTTGTAACAATAAAGATTTTTATTTTTAAACTAAAATGGAAGTTTTTGTAGGCCTTTCCCACATCAAAATTCAATACCAATCCTAGGAACATTGTAACGTGCAAGCTGTTTATTCCTAAAAATGTTGTAATACATTTTAAATTTTTAAACTGGAATAGAGGTTCTGTCGGCTTTATACAATAGCGCCAAAAAACTATTTACGTTCCGACGCCCACTTCACACACTTTACAAATCCTAGTAACATTTTTACATGTAAAATGTTTATGCCTAAAAATGTTTTGTAACAATAAAATTTTATTTTATTTAAAATGGAAGTTTTTGTAGGCCTTTCCCACATCATAAATTCATTGCCAATCCTAGAAACATTTTAACGTGCAAGACATTTCCGTTTGTTAAACATATGTCCGACTCCCTTCACATCCAAAATATAAAACAAATCCTAGGAACATTTCAGCGTGCAGGCGTTACCCGTTTTGTTGAATAAATATTAGTAACACGTTTCTGGTGGTTTTTTAGCTTCAATATATTGAAAGGAAATACACATTTTTTGGTTGCTACGGGTTGCAATATTTACTACGTGCTCCCTACGCTTGTCGTTTGTACCCGAAAAGTGTCCCTAGCTGCGCTTCCGTTTGCACCGCTTTGCATTCATTTGCTACGCAATATTATTTTATTTTTATTTTATTTTACTTTATTGACTACAAATCCTACCAACACCTACAAAAGCTACAAGCAAACAGAAGACTACTTAAGCTTTTAACCACTTATCTGTTTCTGTATTTCCTGTCCTGTATTTCCTGCGTTACCCTCTTTCCCATCGGTCCTGTTGGTTCCCTTGTCGGTCGCGGATCTTTCACCTGTGATCGATGTTCAGGTAGATCCTCCGTCCTATCTCCCTGGACTCGTACACGCACTTGAATTGCACACACCAGACCGTGAAAGTTTGCACCCAAAATGTTCTTCTTTTTTAAAGCTCGCTAAGCAAGCAATTTTGCTCGAGAGCGCCGAAAATAGCGACATAAATGTTCTTGAATATATTTATTGGATACTTTTAGGACTTTGCCGTTTAGTTCTTCAAAAATTATATTTAACTATTTGCATTTTAGCAAAAAATCTTCATTGGGTTTCAAAAATCCACCTTCTAATAGGTGGTTCACCCATGTAGATGAGCTGTCGTTAGTACCTGGAATATATCCAAGATTCTCAGTTTTTCTAAACTTAAAAGTAATGAAGCCCGCCAAATTTTCCAATCCATCCCATTTAATTTCTGTGAAATCGTCAGCTACCGTTTCAGTTTCTTCTGATAAATTTCCAGTGGTCAAATTTGCGAATAATTTCACCGTCACAATTGTGCAATAATCTTCTTCTACGGTATTATTACTGCAGCCATCATAAATATTTGGAGAATCGATAGCATGACTTAACAAACTTAGGGTTGCTGTTTCTTCTACATTTGCAGATCCAGGAATAATTTCATCATTCCGACCTACTATGTAATTTCGTATACGGTATTTCAATTGTAGAGGCGTAGGGTGGTCATATAAACCCCCAATAGCCCTGATGATGGAAAAAAAGCCTTCCAACGGATCTTGATTAAGATGATACGTTAGTAAATATTTGATGCCAAAATGAGATTTTAGGTCCTAAAATAGTGATTTGAGGGAGTAAACATTAATTAAAATACCTCTTGGAAAGGCAATTTTGTTTTTGTTTTGTTTGTTCTTAAACCGCTGATCATGCTCTCCATTTCATCTGGAATTTTATTTTGCTCTTCAAGTGACAATCCACAAGCTTTACTTCTACCTCGCGAATGTATTTGAGGTGTTTTTGAATTAAATGTAACAAACCAATCGTTGGTGATTTTGAACAAATTGGAACACCAACCAATTATATTGTCCATTTTCATATAAACCAAGAGATCCCATTCATGATAAGGTTTTTGGTATAGTGTGGGAAAATAATTTAGTAGCTAGTTTAACTTTTTGGCGTTTAGCATTTTGCAACGTTAAATGTGTTGAATTGATTTTATGGGCAATATTTAAGTCCGAATCTGCGGTAAGTTTCAAAAGCTCCACAACTGGTTCTTTTGTAACCTATTTACCATCAATTTTAAATCCTGAATCCAAAAAATGGTTTCTCAACAATTTGATCATATGCGGTACATCTGCGAAAACATAAACATTTTTATTGGAAACTGGATTAGGAAATGACGTTTTATTTTCCGAAATCCCCAATTCCCGCCACAACCCTCTGTTGGAACCTCCTAAATCGCTATTAATGGCGTACACAGGAAAGCTAATATTTTCAAGTTTTTCAATAATTTTAAACAGCAATTCTTTTGTCATTTTACGACCGTAATCATAAAATATTGGTTGCTTCCAGTTACTGCAAATATCGCGGACCATGACAACTTGTTATAATATTAGGCAAATTGATGGATGGTATAGCATCTTTTTCAACTTCCATTTATTTGGTGACAAATCTAATAGGCTATGTTGCAGACAATAGGCTTCTGAGAAATGCTTAGCGCAAATTCTTGCCGTAGTAGTATTAAATTTATGTTGTTGCAAACATTTTTGGACCCATATCCGGCATACTTCTTTTTCTTTTGAAAAAGAAAAAAACCGACACTTTCTCTGGGACATTTGGAATTTTTTGTTATTGTTGCTGTTACAGTTTACTACTGCGCAATTTACCATAGTTAATAGTCATACTTAAAACAAGTGTACCAGAGAACAACCCTAATTTGTAAGTGAAAAACTCACGGCATAGACTAATTACAGTAACTCCGTCGAGGTTCCATTTGTCACTGAACTACGTCACCGATTGGCCGGAGTGGAGAGGGAACATGCGCGTGAGCATATCTTACTAGTCTTAGTATCATGTAATTTATTTTTCGTATATTTTCTATTTTCTTTTTGAGCATAAATCTAATATTAGTGTAATAATATTTCGATACTCAAAATATTTTCACATCGCTCTCTCAACAGAGAATTGTTCGAGACATTTTGGAAAACGGCCAAGTAAGTAAAAAAAATACATAACCTTGCGTGTGATTAGAAGTTTGGCTACCTACTTAAAAATGCTAACGGTGTTGAAGGTGCTGAATGTGTATAATCAGCCAGTAATACTGCAATATCGAAGGACTTGAAGGCAAATTGTGGAAACTGGAATTTAATAAGACTAGTAGGGCTTGTGTAAAGTAAGTAAGTAAGTTTTGGGAACCCCATCTCGCTTAATCTTAATTGCCAAAAACTAATTTAGATGTTTCCATAAATTTGATTTTTTTTACCAACAATATTAGGCAAAATAAATTCTGTATGTATCCCCTCATCCACGTACAATTTCAAGATTCCAACACAACTTTCGTCGAAATTACTGAGAAGGAAGCGATTGAACTATTCTCAATCAAAGAGGATACATAAATGATTTTACACCTATGTAATTTTTCAAACCCCTTATGTTTGTGAAACAGAAAACACCTTGTATAGCATCTAAATAAGTATATTTGTAAAAGAAAAATAAAGTTAAAGGAAACTCTAATCGAAGTGCGGTTACCCTTATCGCCAACCTACTTGAAGCCTTCATTGGAATGGAACAGGAAAGCAAATATCACTAGAGTGGTTTATAAGAGTTAATCATAGTATTTGTGAACATGTAATATTTCAGTCACATTAAATGCTAATTAATATGAATATTTATAAAATTTAATGAGTCTGGTCAACAAGTATTACCCATAATAAATTAATAGTCCCTGGCGCAATCCAAGCATTATTTTGGCGTTTGATCGTAATAAAGGATTAGTTCATGCAAAAATGATTTGCGACTGTAATGGCATCATCGAACAGATCCATTAATTCTAGTGAAAAGTATTTGACCCAGTGCTTAAATCTTCCAGACGCTGCTCCTCAAATTTCAAACAAACTCTATTAATAAAACATCCTGTTCAAGTTTTTTTTTAGTTTCACATCTTCTAACTTACGATCATCATTATTGTGGGAAAAACTTGCATAGACAACAAAAAGCCAAGGTTGATTGCATTCCTCCTAAAATTTAAACGTCGAACTTGTAGTAGGCGACTGTTTACCGAAAAGAAAGTTAGTGTATTGAAAAATTAGCAAAGTTTTTACTGGAATGGTAAGGAATTCTGCGCACAATGCGTGAAATTTATACCATCTCGTCGGACATGGAGCCCCATAACTATAGGCTCAAAAAGGAACCGAAATCTCAAGAACGAGAACAAAATGAAAATGGATGTGCTGATATTTACATAGAGAAGCATCCGGGTTGTTTTCAAAATTTGAAACACTACCTGTGGCAGTTTTGCAGCAGAACCACCATTCATGGTTTCAATTATTTGGGAGAAAGAGGACGGACAATCCCTGAAAGGTCAGTAATGTTTGGTTCAATTCTACATAAATGCAGAAATACCAGTAGTGTAAACGTTCTAAGTCATGGTTCTGTTGCTTATCCATTGAAAAGAATAAAATCTTTATCGCGTATCATCATCATCAACATTTCGCTGGCCCTTATCTATGCTATTATGTGCCCTCTAGGTTTTTTTGTAGACGTTCTACTTGTTTTTTATATGTTATTTTATTTCAGAATTACCATAACCAACTAAATTACATCGTGTAGGTTGTTGTTTCTTTCAACTTTTTCCATGATTTAAAACCTAAACACTGTAGTGGATTACTTTCAGGATATGGTGGCTGATCACCATTATAATTGCTCTCTACCTCTGCATCACCTTAATCATGAAAACGTATGAAAAATGGGTCAACTCTCCTGTTATAGTAACCTTCGCAACAGTTCATACTCCTCTTTGGAAGGTACCTTTTCCTGCAGTAACAGTTTGTTCTGAAGTGAAATCAAGACGGAGCCGTTTTAATTACACCGACATCTATTTGAAGAAGTTAACCGGGCAAGCGTTAACGGAAAAAGAGTGAGGAGAACTTATTCTATATTTATATCAGTTAATATTAATTTTTAGGAACTTGGAATTCGATTACATGTCGTTGGTATGCGACACTCCTAAGCAATTTTTGAATAGCAGTATGACAACTATTGATGAACGTGCCATGGATTTTCTAGTGGAGGTGTATATTGAGTTCTTCTTTTTTTGCGGATTATAAGATATTTTGTTAACAGGTTGCCCCTGATATTAAAAAATTTATCTACAAGGTGTCGTTCCTGGGAAAAGAATATGAGCCCTCTGAGCTTTTCTCTCCAATTTTGACGAATGATGGAGTTTGTTACACTTTTAACCTTATGGATAGGTCGGAAATATTTAAGGACATAGTGTAAGTTTCACAAAAATAATTTTCAAATTCTCTGTATAATGCATGTGGCCAAACCCGGATATAAAATGATTATTACATCATCGTCTTTGGTAACCCAACGAGTTTACTAATTGTTGTATTACGCGGGCATAAATCACTTTGTTTGGAATTTCTAATATAAATTAATATTAACTTATAGTTATTCAATAGTTTTTTCCATAGAACCCACTACAGAAACTATTTTTCAACGAATGGTAAAAAAACAAAGTGGAACATAGAAACCGGTTTTTCGAATGATGCGGAAATCGATTCTTACCCTAGAAGAACCCTCGTGTCAGGAGTTAAAGGAGGTCTTGAAATAGTATTTGTTGCTGCCCATGAAGATCTTGATTACATTTGTGGTGATTCCTTGCAAGGATTTAAGGTATAGCTTTAGTATTGAATAATCATTCATTCTTTTTTTGCCATTTCCCAGTAGGTATCGTATTTTGATATAACCATACTGACTAATGTTTCAGGTCACTCTTCATCATCCAATGGAAGTTCCACGAGGTAGACAAAAATACTTTCGTGTGGATCTTAACAAAGCTGTCATAGCTGCTGTGAAACCTACCATGATGTCCACGTCGA